>WSYH01001824.1:0-105349 GCA_036426205.1 Ascaphus truei
GCCAGGAGAGGCAGATAACGCCTGATTCCATGGCCCAGTGGGTGGGCGCAAATTCAAATCTCAGAGGTCGCAGAGAGTCACTAAGATTAAAATTACAGACTCCAAATATAACACCAGGAATAAAAGGAGGAATACCACGATGTGCTGAAAAGCTTTGTATTTAATGCTTTTAATACAAGATATGTTTGTGAGTGGATATAAACATTTTTATCTTTCACTATTTTAATAAAACCAGACCTTGAAACCCGGGGTTTCTCTCATCTCTTTATTTTGCTCTCCCATCCCCTCCTCTCTGCGCCCTTCCAATTCCCTCTCTACCCGTGTGTGTGTGTGTGTGTGTGTGTGTGTGTGTGTGTGTGTGTGTGTGTGTCAGTGTGTGTGTGTGTGTGTGTGTGTGTGTCTCTCTCCACTCCCCCTCACAACTCGTCCTTCTGGCCTGCGAATTATCATAGTTTAGGAAATATGTATTAATTTTAAATAGATTTCCTGCACATTGTTACTCCCCCCACCTTCCTGCTCGCTTTATATTGGATTCAAATCAAACCCAAGATTATTATGATGGAGGAGTGGACGGATTAAATAATACATAAGAGGATTCTGGGATCTTCCCGCTCACACAACCTTCTCGCACGCAGAAGGAACTGGCGATTCAACACCCTGGGGACGGGGTCTGCAGGGGCACTGACACCCACAGCACTTACTCCTTCCACTCCTGTCTCCAAACATGCCCTTCACATTGTAAACTCTGCATGTCAGGGATTCAATTCCAATACCATTCACATTGTAAACATTATTGATGCAATATAGAGCACGGGACAGTTACAGTGAGCCCCGGAGTTGGAGAAGGGAGGTCCCAGGGGGTATGAGGGGCCATTGAGGCATGTGTGGAGAGGGGACCCTGAGTATCAAATAGAACTAATATACGATGCCAAAATTGCTTGTTTTGGCAATAAAATAATGAGGTAAATAATGGTATAGTTGTATCCAGATCTACTGTCCTTGAGGCTGCAGAGAAAAATGCAGAGACCTGCAACCCCTCTGCGGCCAGAAGGGCAGCAAGTCTTGTGCACCGGAAGGATTACCGCACCGGGGGGTCCATGGTGTGGAATTGAATCCTGCAGCGTTAATCCGTCACTTGATTGGCCATCCTGTAGGGAAACAATACCAATACTCACCTTTCAGATAAGCTGCACAGCCGTGTCCTGTCCGTGGCCGCCTCTGCCCTCTTAATCCGTGTCTCCCTTGTTGAAGGTAAGAGGTGCGGGCTGTATGTCCCTCCCCTGAATGATGTAGCTTCCTTTATATGGGACTGTACATCATTAACAGGAGGTATTTCACACTATATATATATTTATACTAACACTATTTCACAATTTATTCTCCCTCTCCTTTCCCGTTTGTTTTTTCTTTGCGCCTAGGTCATCTTCGCCATTCCTTCAATCTCGGCTGTGGTGGGGTCGTGGACCTAAATGGCAGCATTTTAAATAGGGAAAGGTAGTTATTGGTAGCACCTCCCCCATTATATTGTGTCACTGTTTACACTTATAATTGTGTTGATAATTCTATTTTTATTGTGCTTATTGTTCTTTTCACATATATATATATATATATATATATACAAACATACTGTGTATATATATATATACAGTGTTCAACAAATCACCCAAAAATCTACTCGCCGAACCAAAAAATTTACTCACCACCTAGTCCCGCCTCCAACCCCCCCCCGCCCCTAGTCCCCACCCCCAACACTAGTCCCACCACCCAACACTAGTCCCGCCCCAACCCCCCCCGCTTTAAAATAAAATATAAAATAAAATACATTTAATATCCTAGTCAGAACAACATTGTTTTTGACATAAATGTATTTACTGTATTACATTATACTACAATTAGTCCTTGTTACAACGTGTGGGTGTGTGTGTGGTGGTGGTGTGTGTGTTGTGTGGTGTGTGTGTGTGTGGTGGTGTGTGGTGTGTGTGTGTGTGTGGTGTGGTGTGTGTGTGGGTGTTTGTGTGTGTGTGTGTGTGTGTTGTTTGTGATGTGTGTTTTTTGTGTGATTTCGGATCTAGAAATAAAAGCTAGATGTGAATGACTAGTTTCCTGAACCCCTTAACCATTGTCTGGACGTCCCCGCTTCACAATATCTAAAGCAGCAATCCCTCCTGGGATCTTACCTGATCCGCAGTCCCTCAATGTCCAGGTGCCCTCATTCCCACAATGTTATACATTGGAGGGGAGGTGTTCCCTACCTGTCTTCTGGTTTAGGGGGGATTCCGATGTCTTCCGTGTGAAGCTCGTGAGTTAGATCTGGAAGAAAGCAGTATAGGTTATTTTCGGTGTAGGTATAGGGCAGTTAAAATATGTAGGATAAATAAGAGATCCAGAGTGTGAGAGAGAGAGTGTGTGGGTGAGAGACAGAGAGAGAGAGACAGAGAGACACACACACACACATACACACAGAGACACACAAAGAGAGAGAGACAGAGAGACAGAGAGAGAGACACACAGAGAGAGAGAGAGAGACACACACACACCGAGAGAGAGACACACACACACCGAGAGAGACACACATACAGAGAGAGAGAGACACACAGAGAGAAAGAGACACACACAGAGAAAGAGAGACACACAGAGAAAGAGAGACACAGAGAGAGAGAGAGAGAGAGAACACCCACACAGAGAATGAGCGACAAAGACAGAGAGTGCGACAGAGAGAGTGCGACGGAGAGGGCGACAGAGAGAGGGAGAGGGCGACAGAGAGAGGGAGAGGGCGACAGAGAGAGGGGGAGGGTGACAGGGAAAGGGAGAGGGCGATGGAAAGGGAGAGGGCGACAGGGAAAGGGAGAGGGCGACAGGGAAAGGGAGAGGGCGACGGAAAGGGAGAGGGCGACACAGGGAGAGGGTGACACAGGGAGAGGGAGAGGGCGACACAGGGACAGGGAGAGGGAGAGGGCGACACAGGGAGAGGGAGACACAGGGAGAGGGTGACACACTCACAGACACACTCACTCACAGACACTCACACACACACACTCACAGACACACACACTCACTCACAGATACACTCACTCACAAACACACTCCCAGACACACTCACTCCCAGACACACTCACTCCCAGACACACTCACTCACTCAAAGACACACAGACACACACTCAGAGACACACTCACTCTCAGACACACACTCACTCTCAGACACACACTCACTCACAGACACGCTCACTCACAGACACGCTCACTCACAGACACACTCACTCACAGACACTCACTCACAGACACACACACTCACTCACTGACACACATTCACCGACACACACACACTCACAGACACAGACACTCACAGACACTCACAGAAACAGACACACAGTCTGTCACTCACACACACACTCACCGGGTCGCACGTGGCAGCAGTGGGGCCTCCGCACGGCAGTGGGCCCTCCACATGGCAGGAGGGCCTCCGCAAGGCAGCTGGGCTCTTCGCACGGCAGTGGGGGGGTCACACATCGCAGCGGGGGCCTCCGCATGGCAGCAGGGCCCTCCACATGGCAGGGGGGGGTCACACATCGCAGCGGGGGCCTCCGCAAGGCAGCAGAGCCCTCCGCACGGCAGGTGGGGCTCTGCAAGGGGCCGCCATCCCCCCGAAGCGGACAACGTCGCATCACGCCCCCCCCGAAGCGGCCCACGCCGCAGCACGCTCCCCCCACCGAAGCGAGGCGGATCCCCTTCAGAGGCGGACACCCCCGGGCAGCCAGCGGGGATCAGGGGCAGGGGGGGGGAGGAGATCAGGGGCAGGAGGGGGAGGAGATCAGAGGAAGGGGCTCTTCCCCGCGTTAACCCAATCAGGGAGGGGGATTATTTATTTAATTATTTATTTTAAAAAAAAAATTGGCTTGAGCAGGGGAATTCATAGAGCCGCAGCACGGCTCGCCAGTGGCCTAAATCCACTCACCACGGGCGTGTGGTTATCATTAATTGTCGAACACTGTATGTATATATATATATATATATATATATATATATATATACTGCCACCATCCCAAATGGCTAGAGAATGTCCCATATGGTCAGATAAGACGGGTAAAGAGAAATTGTTCTGAGGAAAAAAAATTCTAGGTTGGTGAGCCCAAGAAGAAGCCAGCCTGGATTATATATCGTCTTATTCATGGACTCATATGGACTAAGTATTTCTGTTTACTGTATAGTGTTCCCACTTTTGCCATTTTTTATATATGCTATTTTTTATATATGCTATTATTTTTCATTGAATATATTTTTTATCTTTTAGTCCATAGACACATTAGTGTCATTTACCATTTTTCATTTTCTCATTTTTATTTTAATTTTTTTTATTGTATGCACATTTTTTTTGTTTTTTTATATTGTTTAGGCAAAACATTTATTACAATTGTAATTTACTGTTTCATACCATATACATATTGTTGTTTTACTTATGAACTAGGCATCTGTGCTGGTGCAACATCTTGCCACATTTGATCAGGGCTGCAGCAATTTGGGGGTGTAATGTGTGAAGGGCGCTTCGTCTTTATTACTGTAAGAGCTGCCACCATCCCAAATGGCTAGAGAATGTCCCATATGGTCAGATAAGACGGGTAAAGAGAAATTGTTCTGAGGAAAAAAAAATTCTCACCCAATCAGCTCTCTTACAAGACAGGTTCAGAGAGAAAGACTATGACGATAGAACCATCCAACATGCCATAACAAAAATAGAGGGTTTAGACAGAAAAGATCTATTATATAACAGCAAAAAGACAGGTTTGAAAAAGAATTTTGAATTCTCATTTCTAACCAATTATAATAGACAGTCTGACAAAATCTCAAAAATAATCTATAAACATTGGCACATTGTCAAAAATGACCCTGTACTTGGGGAAATTGTTCCTGAAAAACCAACTGTGATTTTCAAACGAGCAAAAGCACTTAAAGATAATTTGGCCCCTAGTGCATTGCCAAAAATAACCGGTGATGGCAATAGATGGTTGACAAAAACAAAAGGTTTTTTTGGCTGTACCACGTGTAGGGCCTGTAAACATAGAGCAGAGGACAAATACAGTTTTACATCTAATGTTACGGGTCAACGGTTTCATATTAAACAATTTCTAACATGTAAATCTGACTATGTTGTATACCTCATATACTGTCCCTGTGGATTACAATATGTAGGCCAAACATCAAGAACAGTCAAAACACGCATTCTAGAACATATTGGGAATGTAAGGAGAGGGCTTACCACACATCATCTGTCAAATCATTTTATACAAAAGCACAATGGTGATACATCAGGCCTTAAATTTACAGTTTTGGAACAAGTGTTACAACACTGGAGAGGTGGGGACAGGGGTGTTGCTTTAAGAAAGAGAGAGAGCTTCTGGACCTTTACACTAAAATCACTTGTACCTTTGGGTTTGAACATAGATTTCGAATTAAATGCTTTTTTGTGAGCATAGTAATGTTTAAATATTATGCTCATGATATACGAAGTCAGCTCAAATAAGAATACTCACAATTTACATTGGTTGTGTTATAATCTGTGTACTAATTAAGTTTTTTTCTTGTCTTTGAGATGCATCAATCGCCAACCTCTATATGATTAGGGAAACAAATGGGGAAATAATTGTGTTTCATTTAAAATTTAAGATGATATTTGTATTTTATATTTTATGTGCAATTGGTGCAACAGTTTAGATTTTCTGTTGTACTGAGAAGCATTTTTTAAACAATGGTGTTTTATGTAATTTTTATTAGCTATGTGTATTAAAGAATATAGGCTGTATTTTAATTGATATGTATAACACTGCTGTGATACCTCTTAAATTAGTGGGAGAGCTTATGTGGCCAATCACCCAATTATTCAGAGATGTGACAATTTGACCAATAGGAGGAAAGGTCATTTTAAGTCAGAAGGGTATATAAAGTATCCGATTTGGGGTTAGAGTTACTCCTGACGAAGCCGTCATCACGCACGGCGAAATGCATAGAGCGTAACCCCCCAGTGTTAGATCCAGAGGGAGAGACTGCTGTGAAGCTCCGGTGGCGTCTTCCATACGATTTGAAAGAACCGGATGTGACGTATCGGCTCCAGCAGGTCGGAGGTCGGAGATCGGTGGATGCGGCAGCAGTGTACGGGGATTCCGAGAACGCGACTCGGCGAACAACTTTACCATACACCAATGCTGTTAAACATCTGATATCTCGTAAGCCTCCAATTTTATCATTGTCGGATAAAGTTTGGCATTTTATCTTTTGACTCTGTGTCTCTGTCCTGGACGCACTTTCCTCCTGCTCCTTGCCGCTAGCCTGTGGTTACAGTGTTACCATCTAGCGTCTTTTTTCTCTTGAGAGAGATCTGCCATTTTAGTGTATTTTGTTATTACGTTTTGCACTATGGTTGTATTTATTTTTTCCTATAGGTAATGATGCTCCCCTGATTTCCTCTATATTGTGCTCCCAAAGTACCTATTAGAAAAAAAGAAGAGAAAAAGCGCCCGATCCTTGTGTATCTGTGCTCATCAGATATAAAAATTTAATAAATCATGGACAAGACAAATGCACACTTACAATTTGTCAATAAAAATAAGGCATATTATGGGACCAGCCCATGCACCAGACTGAAGACTCCACGGTCATCTCTGCATAATTGCGTCTGAAATGGCTCCAGATATGCGTCTGTAATTGCCGCTGTCTCCAAGATGGATGTACTTCACTTGAAAGAAGTTTGTTAGTAGCGTGCGGCCGCCATAGCTCTCTCACTGGAAACAGGGACCCGGAAGATCTTCACTCACGTCCTCACGTCCTCACACTGGTGCCTGGACTGCTCGACCACCGTAGTTTCAATGCCACGTGACCCTATGCATTTCTTCCGTCTCAGCGGATTTCATCAGGGGATGCAACAACGACCTCCCTCTCCACCTGCATAGAAAGTAGAAGAAAAAAGCGCCCAATCCTAGTGCATTACTGTGCAAAAAATGGTTTAATTCCCAATAAAAGGCTCATAAAATGAACTCACAAACATAAAAGATAAAAAAGCATTGTATGAGTAATACTCATGCTCCAAAGGATCTGTAAGCGCTGCTGCTCTGCTACTCTGCTCCGTGACACCACTGCATCCAGTACAGCCCTCGTGTATCTCTGCCAGCAGGAACTCACGTCATCAGGCTCCTCACAGTATTCTTTCCCCGGGAACACCCCTCCAAATTGTTTAGGTTCCCACCGGGGACAATGTTTTCGGCGGAACGAACAGATGACGTCACGCCGTGCATGGAGATGGCAAGCAGGAGAATGTCAGGCAGAACTCATAAATCAACGCTGCAGGAATCCACAGCACACCTGGCCCTACGCGTTTCAACAGCTAAACTCCCACCCCAGTTGCTTGAAGTCAGAGAGGGTCTCTCCCCGGTTCCGCAGTGAAAAGGGGGACAAGTGAGGCACGGTCTCAGTAGAGGTTTAAAAGCCTGAGGAAGCCGATTACTCGGCGAAACGCGTTGCTCGAATTGGTAGCTATTTATGTCCCACGGAGGCTTCCGTAGCCAGTTCCCACAGCCGCAATTACAGCAGAGCAGAGAAGTGCCATCACTCTGCACCCCGGACGCGGGGACAAAATTACCTGACTGGGCTACGTGGAAAGGCCAGGAGTTCTTTATTGTGTATGTGAGTTCGCTGTCTTTGTATTTTATCAATAAATGCCATTTTTTAAACCTATATTGAGATCGTGCCTCACTTGTCCCGCTTTTCACTGCGGAACCGGGGAGAGACACTCTCTGACTTTAAGCAACTGGGGTGGGAGTTCCTGTTGAAGCACTGCTTGAGGGCAATCCCCCACGTCCGGTCTGATAATTTGGACAGGTTGAGTAAACCCCAAAGACACCTAACCTGCACCATTACTCACACTGGGCCGTGTGAGTACATATGTAATTACATATTGCACATACCCTATTGATTTTTGTATATCTGCATTTGGAGGAGCCAAGACTCACCCTTAAAAGATACCTTTATATATTTTTGCTTACACAAGGCCGTGTAAGTATATTATTATGCTCTAAACTTGGCCCCCCAACCACTACATCAGAACGTTGTCAGCTCTTTAATGTGTGCATTTGTATTGTGTATTTTCCTAATCCCATGCTCCCCCATTTTTCTGTTTTTTCATGCTAAATCCAACAGGAAAGAAATGTGATGAACAAACAAAATGTCCAAATACAAATAAACACCTTTAAGTGCCAGAAGTCCTGCAGCCGGGATGACTCTTAGATTGTCCAAAATCCTTCTTAGACATGTCCTGAAGAATAAAGTCCTCCTGGGCGCTGGTCCTCAATTTGGTGTGTTGAACAGTGATAAGGAATAAGAAAAATAAATCAGTGTAACCTTCTAATAAAGGTTGTATATAGGATTGAATATGTCCGCTTATTAATCTTGAAAGGGATCTACAGGGTACATAGTTCCCATCACAGTGTTTATTTGGTGCTGTAATATACCATTATTCATGCACAAGTGGTGATATTGTCACAGTAGAATTATTAGAAGGTTACACTGATTTATTTTTGTTGTGTCCTTATCAGTGTTTAACACACCATACTGAGGACCAGCACCAAGGAAGACTTTTTTCTTCTGCACTCTCCTCATTTAGAATGCCATCTTGAGCAAGCATATGTAATTATTTCACATTACTCTGCGTAGCCAAGAAACAAAACAAAATATATATATATATATATATATATACTGGATTCCTATGATTTTCTGTTATCTTTATATATATTATAAATAAATATTGTTATTATTTACAATCTTGAAGCCCTTGCTTTATTGTGTTTATAATACTTATATCATACGTGCAGATACGTGCCACGAATATACAGTAACACAGAAAATAGTGCTCTTGATTCAGGTCAGATCATAACTATTGCTGGACAACCGGAAGAGAAAAAATGGCGGCTGGATCTCTTGAACAGGTAAAAGATCTTTATTGAATCATCTGCAACAAAATCTCACAAAGGGCTGTCAGCCTGAAACGCGTTGGGGGTTCCTCTCACAGTCTGTGTGAGATATTGTTGCGGATGATTCAATAAAGATCTTTTACCCGTTCAAGCGATCCAGCCGCCGTCATTTTTCTTCCAGTTGACCAGCAGTGCACTGTTCACGTTTCCCCCATGGGATTCTACTTCCGCGATTTCAACGGAGCAGTGAGCACGCCGATTTCAGAACATTACTCTACCACTTGTGAGGACCTCATTTTCTTCAATTGTTGCTTGTTTCAACACTAGTTGTTTCTCAGTCCAGCACCAGGAGAGAGATATTCATGTTTACTTTGGGGGGGAGGTGGGGGGTGGTCCAGGTGTTCCTTCATCATGCGGTCATCCCCTCACATTGCTATTATTTCTATTATCCCTCCTCAAAATCGGAGCATTATATGACCAGTTAAGAAAGCAACTTTCTACTTTCAAAGCCCTGATTCAAATCTTCTCCCTTCTCTAATACAACGTTTCATATGGATGATGTTTATCGGAACTGTTTGATATATAATTTCTGATGATATTTTTGGGGAAACTATTTGTATGCACACTCTTGAGCATTGACACAGGAGCCCAGGTGCTCTGAATTTATCCAGGACATAACTATTTCTCTGGAAATCATTTGCGAAAAGGGAGGTAACGATTCCGTTACACGTGGACCTTCTGGGTTTATAACAACCTGCATTATTTGCTGCATATTTTTATTTCCTTTTTTCCTTTTTTGTTGTAAACAACTCTTTTTACTTTGGTGTGCACCAATATATTTTTTTTACCTACATTTATAACATGTATATGTTTACAAGACCCCGGTCAATTACAGTACATAGTCCTATAATGCTTTGTAATGTATTTATTTTATTTTTTTAGATTAAATGAGTAATAGAGAAATAAAGTGACATGATAGAAACGTCAAAACACATCCCCCCTGAGGAAGCGAGGTGTTCGCAGAATGAGTAGGGGATGTGGTGGTATCTGATGTACTTGTGCTGTGACATCACAATCAGGAAATGGGACTCAGGGGATTGCATCTTGATCAGACATGGCCACAGCACGGTGATATAGCAGGAGATGGTGTAGCAGGAGGTGGTATAGCAGGAGATGGTATAGCAGGAGACGGTTTTGATGTGCCCTTTAACTCAATGACTTGACTTGAATGAGAGTTTAATGACTTGTATTTTCTTTCTATACCTCTAGCTCCTTGTCCTGGAGATCCAGGTGTGTGATATTCATCCTAATACTTACTTATATCATTCTACTGACTTTGATCATATGGCTGGGAATAAAATGTAAGTACATTGATCATATTCCCTTAATCACATAATGTACAGTACATAATTCACACATTTAAAAACAAATATTTCCATGGAAGCATATATTTGGTCTCTTTGTTCATACAGTCTTTGGCTTCAATGAAATGTAGAGTATGCACCTTTGAATATCCCATTATATTTAAAACGTTGTCATTTATAAAGAGTTAGGTATATGGATTCTACACTGTACACTATAAACTAAACATGAACAATTAAATAAAGAGATTGTAGAAGTGTACGCTTCTTGCTATTTTTCAATTCTCCCAAAACACCTGAATTCTGAAAATAATTCACAAAGAACAGTTTACACTGATTTCCTCTTGATTTCTTTTAAATATAGCAATTCATGCTGTGTATGTGAATCCCACGGTGTACTCTGAATGTGTGAAAGAGCATTTGTACATTTCTATGTCAACTGTCAATCTTTGACTATGCTTTTCAGATTCAAAGGTGTCCAATAACCTCAAGGATTGCAGACAAGCTCTACAACTAATATCTGAGAAGCAGCAAACCCTGAACATCAGCCTTTTCCGAGCAAGGACTCCGGGGTTAATGTTACACAGAAGTTGCATCTGGCTGAAGAGAAGCTGCATTGTATGAAAAATGCTATTTCTGCTTCAGGTGTGTTCATGGCAAGAAATTGCTGTTTTTAAACACTGCTTGTATGTGTGTATATCTTTATTTATATAGTGTCATCCATGTACTGTAGATACCGCTTCACAGCAGTGATGCATGTGACATAATAATATAATGAAATGCTCCCATAGGAGAGGGCAGCTTCCAGAGCAGAGTCAGACTGAGTGAGCCAGGTCTCAGTTATAGCAAAGAGAAGCAGGGAGTGAGAGAGAAAGAAGTCATGCACAGAGAGGAACTTGTTAGAGAGGGAGCGAGCATTCCAAAGGGCACAGGAGAAAGGGAGAGAGGAGGGAGGGTGGCAGGGGATGGGTATGAGGCTAGAGGGGTTTACACAACGAGGTGTACCAGTTGTATGAGAGGCAAGGATGACAGCATGTAGAAATACGCTTATTAATAGTGCAATCATAGTGCATAGTGCAAACAACTCATAAGTACAAAGAGTAAGTAATGTAAAGCTGGTAATGTACTATTCATCGTCCACCATCTACATTCAATTTCAAATAACTCGAGTCTATAAATATCTGTAGACTTCTGAAGACAACTTTCTCATATCTGAGCTGTAAAACTTTAATCTGGAGGTTTAAAATAACTATTGTGTTGCAATTCATTGTAACGGGTATTCCACCCCACCCAATCGCAGATATAGTGTGGGTGCGGAGAACATACAGTGTTACCAGGTGTGGTGCTTTACCTGTTGGCTCACAGGAGGGCTGAGCTTCCGCCACGGGGAACCTGGGGCAATTATATTAGGAGTAACCCTGTACTCGGTGCAGCGCCTCCACCTGCGATGGCTCCTAGCAGAGCAGGAATTGGTCCTCGCAGGACACATATAAATAACCAGCACAACGTATGTAAACAACCAATGACTTTACTTGCAGCAACCATAAACGTAATTGCATATCATATCAACAGGTGTCCCTCCCTAGAGGAGACACTGACTACTGCGTCTCGCAGGACGCTAACACGATCTTGCGCCACGGCGGACGCCCACACTCCCTTGCGCCACGGCGGACGCCAACGCTTCTCCGAACCCGCCACCGGGTGATCCCACCCCGTGTCCAGTAACCTCACCCAATGTCCCGCTCTATACAGAGAAAGGATAGGTGTGACTGCGCAATCACTATTAAACTAATGGGCCCGTTGGTGCACTTGTAGAGGTGAAGTACCTGCCGAGCACTCCGGTGCTCGGATCTGCAACCGCTTCGAAAAGGATCAGAGGAGCTCCAACACGGTATCCCGGATCCACCCGCGTGGTGATCCGTCAGGGGCGATCCCACCCTGAAGATAGTCCAGCTCTCTTTAATGACAGAGACTTGAGCCCAAGTCTCTCAACAAGAACGCAGCGTCCACTGTGTCCCTAACTAACAAATAGCTAATGGGGCAGGGTCCCTAACCTAGGCCCTGTCCCTACAACACTCAGCTACTGTGACTCAGGGCTATCTGGGGTCCAGGGGACTGCTGGCCTAGTGCAGGGAGTCACTGACTCCTGTACCCTACCTCCTTCCCCTAGCTGCTCCGGTCACCAACTAACGTGCTGCCAGCCCGCGAAATGTATCTAAATCTCCCTTGCAAGGAGATGCTTCAGCCCTGTTGGCTCCCTGGCGTCACATGGGGCACTGCTGAGGCTCATGGGACTTGTAGTCCCTTCCAAGAGCCTTCCCTGGTAGGATAGGGCTCCCGCGCTTGTCCTGTGCATGCGCGAACCTCCCTGCCGGTCCCCGCGCCGAAAACCCTTCTGCGCATGCGTGCGCAATTCCCTATGGCGGCGCCCTGCACCGGGACCCGACAGAGCCCTGACAACGCGTCCGCACGCGTTCCTGGCAACCGGCCGCCTGCACAAAGGCGCACTATGCGCGCACACGCCCCCGCACCTTCCCACGAGCGACTCTAACCTCCCTACCGCCGCGGTGAGTGTCCCGAGGGGGGGGGTCAGCAACGGCTCGGGGGACCTGGCTACATCATATAGAATTGTAAACAGCATATTTCTATTCAAGCATCCCATTACAAAATATTTCATCAAGTATTATATAGATTAGTCTTCTGTATTCCAATGTGTACTTATGGAGAGCACGTCTTACATATATGGAACATTTGGGACCATATTTACTAAGCGGTGCTAAACTACAAAGCTTCTTACAGCATTATAACACATATATAAATATACTGTATATAACACACTTTTTAGTCAAATTCAGGTGAACAGATTATTTCGTGTCTTACGACTTAGCGCCACTTAGTAAATATGGCTCATTAACTGTATATATATTCCACGAAAATTCAGTGATTAATAGAGTTAATTATTTAACTAAGTGTTTTAACACACGTAATTGACTTAATAACTTACTTTAAGTTAAAGGGTTCGGCGATCACCAAATGGTATTATTTATTATAAGGGTGCAGGTCTGAGTCCCCCCACATTGTAAAGGGGGCTGGAAAATTTGCACACAAAAAAAGAAAGGACTTTGTAAAAATGGAAAAATTGTCCATTGAGAAAGATTTACGTGAAGTAAAAAGACAATAAACGAAAATAAAATATGTCATACTGAATTAAACAAACAGCCGGATTAAACTTGCTATAAATGGGGGAAAAGCTTGTCTAGTTTTCAAGTAATTGTGGGAATTCCTGGTTTGAGGACACAGAGTCATTTTCTTTCTGCACAAAATCTTGCAGGAGTGATAGCATGCCTGAGAACACTGAGGGAGAGGACAGAACGGGATTTAATTGGGGCAGAGAAAAGCAATCCTGGGTAAACAGGATAGCAGGCAATGTAACATGAACAGGGCATGGAAACTGGGAAACAGGAACAAGGACATGGAAACAGGGACAGGCCTGGAATATAGGCATGGACAAGGACAGGGACTGGTGAGAAAACAAAGTTGAAATGCCGGGATGGAGTAACTTCCTGGGCTTTAAATACAGTAGGACCCCAGAGAAGGAAGTATCTGAGTTCTAGGCTGCAAGAAATCTGGGAGTTGCAGTCTATAATGTCTCCAGTCTGGTGGATATAAAGGCTTGGTGTGCCTACTACGAGGTTTACTTACACCAAACCACCACCTACAGTACAAACTGAGACGACACATTTTGGTCACAGCTTTATTACCTTAAAAATATTGGAAAATAAACTGTCAGCCAGTCGCTAGTCATTTGTCGTGTAGGGGGAGCTCTTCTCCGAACCGCCCTATTCTCGGTATCGTCCGGCGGGAGCCCTTAACCGCCCTATTCTACAGTCTGGTAGGAGCCCTTCTCCAAACCGCCCTGTCATCCAGTTAACCTGGTCCACCTTTTTGGCCATCTAGACCTAACCGTATAGATTAGAGACCAGCTTCTTAAGACTTGTGCCAGGGGTACCGCGCTTGACCGCCTGCGTTGGCGCCTCCGGCCTGCACAATCTCTTCGGGGGGCCCGACGCCTGAAACTCAACCATATAAATTGGAGCCTCATTTTGGGTGTTCACTGTGTCCCTAAGATGACTGGCCTGACAGTTCAGCCACATGGAGGCCCCATTAAGGCTATTTACTGGGGACTCTCCACTCACCCCAAGCTGTGACCCTGCCACTTGACTGTTTATTGCTTGCAAAGGCCTGTGAATGTTTTTAATAAAAATATCCATGCCTTTGTCAGCCAGATGTGTCCCTCCTATGCCAAGTACGCCCCCTGTCCTCGAATTCCACATGCTTCAGTCAGTCCCCCACAAGAGAGGATGAACCCACGAACGGCTCTGTTCACTTTTCTCCTTGCTTTATCGATGCCCACCCAACTGCATGTCCCCCTCCATACCAGCCAAGGTATAATCTCTGACCAAATAATGACTGCTCCACTCCAGGGGGCTTTAAATCTGGCGCAGTCTGCGTGCATCTGGAGGATTAAGTCTAATGACGTGGTTTCCACCATATCGTTCCCACCCAGGTGGATCACTATCACGTGAGGCTTCCTTCCATAGACTGCCAGCGCACTTGCGGTGGTTTGCACCAAATCTCTCCAGCACATTCCTCTCTTACCCAGCCATCGTACTTTCATGTTCTCTTGTGGAATCCCCAGCTGCAGACCCAGCGTGCTCGCTGCCCGCTCCCAGGCCCAGTACATGAAAGAATGACCTATCAGCTAGACTTCCCGCGCTGCGCCTGCTTTTCCCACTGTGAAGACAGAAAGCGTGTTAGAACTGCACGATTATTTAATTACTCGCCTGCCGGGACCTAATGCCCTTTGTAGGTGTTTGATTTCAACCTCCCCAGTTTCTTAATCTGTCCGACTGGCAGACCCTGCACAGATGCCACCGTTGCCGCCCCAACGTGAGTGGGTCCCAATATTGGTGGCGTTTATGCCTCTTGTTTCTATGCAACGTTTAAAAATGCTGTCAAACTGGAATTTGGTTAGAGGAGTTGAATCTTTATGCATCAGGAAAACCCCGCCACCTTGCGATCGCTGCGTGATGTAGCGCTTTGCCGCCCTCACAGGGCACACCTGTAAGGATTCTGATCGATCCGTGCCGGGTTTTCACTCCGGTCCAGGTTTTCTGTCTCTCCTGCCCTTTCTGCTCACTGTGGCCATTTTGGGTACTGGCAGTCTGCTTTATAAGGCTGCACTTCCTGGTGGGAGTCGCCGAGCTAAGTTCTGTTTGCTGCAGCTCCGTCTGATCTTCGTTGTCACGCATTACCCTTTCGCCTATTTGGAATCCCTGTTGCTGATCCCGGACAATGACCCCGACCTCACTGCCTTCCGCCTGCCCTGACCTTTTGCCTGTTGTCTGGATTCTGCACCACTGCCACCAGCCCTGACCCCTGCCTGCTTACCGAATACAAATACTCTTACAGGTCTCTGTCCCAGTGCTCTGGTCAATTATTCTGCTTTCCTTCCTCAGCCCTGCGGGTCCGCCTCACAACACCCTCCTGTTCTCGTGCTGTCTCAGATGTATCCAGGTCCCTTTCCCTGCTTGGTCAGTTTTTAACCTGTGTATGCGGCATGCTACAGTATCCTCCCCTATTATCACATTTCCGTTTTTGACGCTGCTACCAGTTCCCCTACTTTAAAGGCTCCAGAAAAGGGCAAAAGTGAAAGCCGCTTTACATAAACTGACTCTGCCGCCTTGTTCAAGCTCTGCAACCTCTCCACCATTACTGGCTCCCTCTTATCTCCCTGCTTGCGATCCTCTCCGCCCCAACCAATCAGTATTCACCTGAGGAGGAAGTCCTTGGTGATATGTACCTGCCCCTGTAACTTAAGATAAAATGCGAAGTCCGCGAGCGTACACCCCGCCTTTGCCTGTGACATGCCCGCCCGCTTCTGGGTAAGTAAAAAATTGATTAGCTGATGGGTTCTGCTTAACTTACCGTCCCACTTGGAGGCCTGTCTGAAACTGCGCCATTGCCGCCATAAGTTGTTATACGTTTGCCACGTGCAGGGGGGATATCGATAGCTGCGCCAAATCCATTAATCTCTCTCCCCTAACTGATACAAATAATTCGGGCTAGTCAAACCTCTTTCCTGCATGCCTGTGGGTGCCCGACTCAATGCAGGCCAGTTAAAGTGAGATAATGTATCCGCAATTATATTAAACTTCCCTGGGACATGCTTTGCCTTAAAGTTTATATTCCCCTGCATGCACTGCAGGACCAGCCTGCGCAATAACCTTATCACCGGTGGTGACTTTGCCGCTAGCCCTTTTGGAGACACAATTTGTTATGGTGTTTGGACAGTTAATATATGAGTGGAATACTCAGTGGAAACAAACCGTCCTGTTGGAAATGCTCTGCAGTTAGAAACTCCTCTGTGTTTACTGCGCTGCCATCATACATATAGGAGATTGGAGACAAAAAATAGAAAAGGTGCCACAATAGTGCATTACCGTTATTCGTCAATGGTTAACATTGCTGATTGCAGATTTAGAGTAATTTGCCCTCATAAAGGACCAAATATGTGATCACAAAAATATTTTATTGAATCTCTGCATAAAAAAATCTGTATGGAACAGGTACATGTGACCATACAATTGATAAAATTAATAAAAACCAAATCAAATCTTGTTGGCTCGATGTTGTTCTTCTGTCAGTGTGTAACATTGGGATTCTGCTTACTAGAAGTAGCTAGGAAATGCACCTGGTACGTGGAGGTCTCGCTGTATGCTGGATCCCCGGCTGGTCTGTCAGTGTGTAACATTGGGATTCTGCTTACTAGAAGTAGCTAGAAATGCGCCTGGTGCATGGAGGTCTTTCTGTATGCTGGATCCCCGGCTGGTCTGTCAGTGTGTAACATTGGGATTCTGCTTACTAGAAGTAGCTAGGAAATGCGCCTGGTACATGGAGGTCTCGCTGTTTGCTGGATCCCCGGCTGGTCTGTCAGTGTGTAACATTGGGATTCTGCTTACTAGAAGTAGCTAGAAATGCGCCTGGTACGTGGAGGTCTCACTGTATGCTGGATCCCCGGCTGGTCTGTAAGTGTGTAACAGATTCTGCTTACTAGAAGTAGCTAGGAAATGCACCTGGAGGTCTCGCTGTATGCTGGATCCCCGGCTAGTCTCTCAGTGTGTAACATTGGAATTCTGCTTACTAGAAGTGCTAGGAAATGCGCCTGGTACGTGGAGGTCTCGCTGTATGCTGGATCCCCGACTGGTCTCTCTGTGTGTAACATTGGGATTCTGCTTACTAGAAGTAGCTAGGAAATGCTCCTGGTACATGGAGGTCTCGCTGTATGCTGGATCCCCGGCTGGTCTGTCAGTGTGTGTATATTCCCCCTTGCTTCGGCTAATGTGGGGTCTTCCCACTGGGCCGTCTTAAAACTCCCAGGACTGACCTCTAGGTCAGCGAAGGTCTTACCCTGTTCTGGGGTGGTAAGCGCCTGTTCAACATCTTGATTTGGGGTATTCCCCACAAAGGTAGCCACGGGAAAGGGAATTTTACAGCACTCTTCCTCTTTCCCCTTTTTATTTGGGCCCTTGTCAATCTCTATTTCTGAAAAAGGGAAAGGATTTGTTTCTTCTGTTACTTCTTTATCGTCCGCTATTGAACTCTGGGCGCTATTCTGAGAGGAGGACCACATTTTTAGAAAATGGGGAAAATCGGTCCCTATTAACACATCATGTGCCAGTTTGGGTACTATACCCACTTTGAAATCTAAAGATCCAAACTCTGTTTCAATAAGAACATCAACAGTGGAATATTCGTGATTATCCCCATGTATACAACAAATTGCCACTCTTTGTGAACTGTTTACCTGTTTTTTCCCAATGGGCAACAGGTATTCGGACACTAGTGTAATCATACTCCCAGAGTCAAGTAGTGCCCGAACCCTCTTACCATTAACCTTTACAAATGCCCAGAGATGGTTATTCAAGGGGTCCTCTGGGCTAGGGCCCATATATTGAGACCACAACAAATAAGGTTCAACGCTGTTGCATTGCATTGGTTCAGCATTTAGTGGGAAGACTTTCGCGGTGTGGCCCCTCTCATAAAAATTTACACATTTAGGTACATAGTCTGTGTCCCACTTAGAGCCCTTTTTCAGCTCCCCACGTTGGCTGTTTCCCTTAGTATGCGAGCCATTGTTGCTGGTGCTGTGTGAAGGCGGTCGTTGCTCTTCAGCCCCCCTTAACCCTGGTCCCCTTTTACCGTCTCTGAAAGAGTCCTGGAACCTTGGGTAGTGGGGATGCTCCATGACTACGGGTTGCGGGTGCTCTTCTCCTGCATTGTACCTTTCTACGAGGGCCACCAGCTCATCTGCATTGTGGGGGTCACTCTGACTGACCCAACGGCGTAGGGCAGAGGAAAGTTTCCTCAAGAACTGGTCCATGACCAACCGTTCCACGATGTGGCTTGCTGAGTTGATCTCGGGTTGTAGCCACTTCCGAGCGAGGTGGATGAAGTCATACATCTGGCTTCGGGTGGCTTTATCCAATGTGAAGGACCATGCGTGGAACCTTTGGGCGTGAACAGCCGTGGTTACGCCGAGGCGGGCGAGGATCTCGAACTTCAATTTTGCATAGACGTTAGCTTCGGCTGGCTCTAGATCAAAGTAAGCCTTCTGGGGTTCGCCGCTTAAGAAGGGTGCGATTAGACTGGCCCACTCAGCTTCTTGCCAACCCTCTCTCTGTGCCGTGCGTTCAAAAGTGAGAAGATAGGTTTCAACATCATCCGAGGGCCCCATCTTCTGAAGGTTGTGGCTTGCCCTGGTCATTTTTGGGCCTGGGGCTGCGTCTGCCAGTGGAGTCTTAATGATAGTCTCTCTCAGGATCTCGAGTTCCTGCTGTAAGCCCTGGGCGAACCGTTGTTGCTCCTCTCTCAGCAAGTGATTTGTCTCTTGCTGGGTTGCATTCGCCTCTTGCAGGGCTGCATTCGTCTGTTGCTGGTTTGCATTTGTCTGTTGCTGGTTTGCATTTGCGCTTAGCAGGGCTGCATTCGCCTGTTGCTGGGTTTCATTAGTCTCTTTTTGGGCAGCGACATTGCGTACCAATGCACTCACCACGTCATCCATCTTGTTCAGGGGGAAGAAAAAGAGAAAAAAAAAACTCTTTTTTTTAAAAGTTCTTTTACCCGCAGACCTTTTAGTGTCCTGCCCGCATTCTCCACCATATGTGACAAACGGCTTACTCCGGGGCTCCGCCGTCTGTCCAGGACTGTTAGAACACGGTCTTTTAGGGTAGGTTAAATGACGAGGCATAACGTGCTGTTCCTTTAAACAGGCTACTGTCTGGTTTATTCAGTCCCAGGCACTGAGACTGCCACACTGCACACAAAAGAAACACAAGCAAAACAAAAGCCTGCTCACCTGAGCAATAACTTAACTGAGGTTTACCCTAACTGGGATTGGGGCAGCTTATCCGCTTCCAACAAACAAAAATAAGGAACTTTGCAATTTGATAAAGGTACAAAATGATTTAACCTGTTTGGGGAGAGGCTTTTCCCCTCTCTGCTTCCAGCAGCCTCCCTGCCTCCCGTCTCTTGGGGAGAGAGGAGAGGAACCAAGAAATCAGCCTTACATACCTGATTTCCACCTAGCAGGACAGGTGACAGAAATCAGGCAGCAGACAAACTCTGGTCTGGATCCCTCATCCCTCAGTTCCAGCACTTGCCAAACTGTGGGATGGAGTGCATGCATTCTAAGGCTGCACTTTCCAGCCTAAACAGGATAGAAGCTGTTCAGTATCCTGGGAGCCCTCTATATGGAATTTATTACCATCCCCTGGTTTCTGTCACAGTGTGTAACAAATTCTGCTTACTAGAAGTAGCTAGGAAATGCACCTGGTACGTGGAGGTCTCGCTGTATGCTGGATCCCCGGCTGGTCTGTCAGTGTGTAACATTGGGATTCTGCTTACTAGAAGTAGCTAGGAAATGCGCCGGGTACGTGGAGGTCTCGCTGTATGCTGGATCCCCAGCTGGTCTGTCAGTGTGTAACATTGGAATTCTGCTTACTAAAAGTAGCTAGGAAATGCACCTGGTACATGGAGGTCTCGCTGTATGCTGGATCCCCGGCTGGTCTGTCAGTGTGTAACATTGAGATTCTGCTTACTAGAAGTAGCTAGGAAATGCGCCTGGTACATGAGGTCTCACTGTATGCTGGATCCCCGGCTTGTCTGTCAGTGTGTAACATTGGGATTCTGCTTACTAGAAGTGCTGGGAAATGCACCTGGTACGTGGAGGTCTCGCTGTATGCTGGATCCCCGGCTGGTCTGTCAGTGTGTACCATTGGGATTTCTGCTCTACTAGAATTAGCTAAAGGAAATGCTCTGGTACATGGAGGGGGCGCTGTATGCTGGATCCCGGTGGTCGTCAGTGTGTGTATGAACATTGGGATTCTGCTTACTGAAGTAGCTAGGAATGCCCTGGTACGGGAGGTCTCGCTGTATGCTGATGGATCCCGACTGGTCTCTCGTGTGTGTAACATTGGGAATTCTGCTTACTAGAAGATAGCTGAAATGGCTCCTGGTACATGGATGGTCTCGCGTATGCTGGATCCCGGCTGGTTTCTGTCAGGTGGTAACATGGGATTCTGCTTACTAGAATTAGCTAGAAATGCTCTGGTACATGGAGGTCTCGCTGTCATGGATCCCCGGCGGTTGTCAATAGTTTGGAGGATGCGCTGATCAGTGCTTGGCTTCGCTCTGCCTGTCCGGTCGCCACGCGGGCGGCCCATTCGAATGACGTCAGTATTAACACGCTTGGGATCCCATGAGACTTCGTGTATTAACCATTCGCGTTTCATCTGGGGCTGATGGATAGGGTGACCAGATTTTGAAAAATGAAAAACAGGGACACATTTTTTTGTTTATGGTAGACACTTATATTACTACATTAGTCTTTACTGTGTGTGTGTGTGTCGGTGTGTGTGGTACCTCACTATCGAACAAAAAAAAACCCAGATGTGAATGATTCTGTACCAATTAACCAGTGTCGGATTTTGCCCCCTGCAACAATTTCTAAAGCAGCAATCCCACCTGGATCTACCTGATCGCAGTCCCTCAAGGTACTATACTGGAGGGGAGGTGTTCCAACTGTCTTCCGCTGTCTCCAGCGTGAAACTTGAGTCAGATCTGGAAGAAAGCAGAATAGGATATGTCGGTGTGTGGAGGTATACGGCAGTTAAGAAAGCACATGAGAGGGGTGAGCGGTGAGTAGAGAGACAGGTGGGAGGGGAGAGGGGGGTTGAAGGAGAGAAAGGGGTGGACGAGAGCAGAAGAGGAGAGGGAGAGCACCAGTGGCGGGAGGAGAGAGAGACGGAGACGGGAGAGGGAGAGATGGAGAGAGGAAGGCGGGAGGAAGAGGAGAGAGAAGGGAGAGAGGAAGAGAGAGAGGGAGAGAGACGGGGGAAGAGGGAGCAAGACGGAGAAAGAGGAAGAAGACAGGGGAAGGGAGGAGCGATGAGAGAACAGGGGGAGAGGGAGAAGAGAGACAGGGGAGAGAGACAGGGGGAGAGACAGGGGGGAGAGATTGGGGGAGAGAGACAGCGGGAAGAGACGGGGAGGGAGACGAGAGAGACGGGGAGGGAGAGAGAGAGAGGAAGGGATTGGACCAGAGCAGATGGAGAAGAGAATAGAGAAGGGGGGAGGGGAGAGATGAGAGAGAACGGGGTTCGGGGAGGGACGAGATGAGAGAGAAGGGGCCGGGACACGGAGGGAAGGAAGAGAGAGAAGGGGAAGGGGACCAGGAGGAGAGAGAGAGACAGGGGACTGGGAGAGGATTGAGAGAGACTGACGAGAAAAGGGGGGGGAGAGAGAGGAGAGAGAAAGGGTAGGGGAGAGAGAGAGAAGGGAGAGGGAGAGGAGAGAAGGAGAGAGAGAAGGGGAGGGAGAGCGGGAGAGAAGGGCGATCGGGAGGACGAGGGAGAGAGAAGGGAGGGAGGGTAGAGGGAGAGAGAGAAGGTGGTCTGGAGGGAGGGAGAGGGAGGAAGAGAGAGAAGGGGAGGGAGGGAGAGGAGAGAGAGAAGGGGAGGGTGAGGACGAGAGGGAGAGAGAGAAGGGGGAGGGGGGAGGGAGAGGGAGAGAGAAGGGAGGGGGGAGGGAGAGGATAGGAGAAGGGAGAGAGAGACGGGAGGGAGGGACTGAGAGAGAAGGGGAGGGAGAGAGGGAGAGGAGAGACGGGGGAGGAGGAGGGAGAGAGAAGGAGGAGAGAGAAGGGGGGAGGGAGAGGGGAGAGGGGGAGAGAGAGAGAGAGAGGGGGAGGGAGGGAGAGGGAGGAGAGAGAGACGAGGAGGGAGAGGGAGAGAGAGACGGGGAGGGAGGGAGAGGGAGAGGAGAGATGGGGAGGGAGGGAGAGGGAGGGAGAGACGGGGAGGGAGAGGGAGAGAGAGAGGGGAGGGAGGGGGGAGAGGGAGGAGAGAGAGGGAGACAGGGACAGAGAGGGAGAAAGGGACAGGGATGAGGGGGAAGTGAGAGGGAGAAACACACACACACACTGGTATACACACACACACACACACACACCCACGGACACACACCACGTACACAACGGTAACACACAACTGCACACACAACATGTACTAACACTGTACCAAAAAAAACCAGCGGGAACAACACACAATTACAAACATTCGGTACAACACACACCACACATGGTACCAACAACACACACACACACATGGTACAAACACACAACACGGTCACAGCACCCATGTACACACACACCCACACACAATGGTAACCACACACAAAAAACCAAAAAACACACACAAACACACAAAAAAACACCACACACACACACAACACCAAACAACAACACAAACTGGTACAACACAAATGGTACAAACACAACACACACACAACAAACTGAGTACACACACACACACACACCAACACCACCCACACAACCACACCACACACTGTAACCCACCACACACACACTGGTACACACACACACACTGGTACACACACACACACTGGTACACACACACACACACACACACTGGTACACACACACAGGTACACACACTGGTACACACACACAGTGGAGTACAGACAGAGGCAGCCACGAGCAGGCGGCTCCCCGCCTCCCCCTGCACCCACCCCCGCGCTCATCTCCCGCACCAAGGGGGGGGGGGGGTGGATGGGAGCGCCGGGACCGGGACGCAAATGTACAAACTGCCGTCCCCCCTCCCCCAGCGGGCAGCCACGGGATCCCTGGGCAGAATGGGGGGACACCGCGCTGCCACCACTGCCCGCCCCCGTGCCAGGGGGACCGGAGCGCCAGGACAGGAGGCAAAGGTGGAGGCAAAGGAAGAAAAACCCACCTCCTAACACCCTGGGCGGGCAGAGGGTGGGAGACACCGTGCCAATGAGCCAGGAGCGGGCAGAGACACACACCACGTGTGCTCTGCCGCAGGAAGTGGAAGACCCGCCCGCAGGCACCCTGGCCCTGCCCCCAGGCACCCTGGCCCTGCCCCCGGCACCCTGGTCCTGCCCCCCCCCAGGCACCCTTCCTTTCCATTCACACATGCCGGGCCTTGGAGAACGATGATGCCGTGGGCGGGGCTTAATGCCGGGACGCACGGGATTGGCCAAGGTAGCAAATGCCGGGGGGGCGGGACTTTGTTCAATGCCAGCCGCATCCTCCAATCAGCAAGGCCCAGCATGTTTCTACAGGAGAAGCCCAACCCCTGGCATTAAAATAAATACTCACCGCCGGGCTGCTGCAATCTCCTCCTCCGCGCCGCCGCTCACTCGCGCACCGCAGCTAATTACTCGCGCACCGCCGCGGACATTAAAAAAACGGGAACACACGGGGAAAAACCGGGACATTTCCGGGACACAGGAAACCGGGACTGTCCCGGCAAAAGGGGGACGGGTGGTCACCCTATGTATGTATCAAGTTTGATACTGCCAGACTGGTTTTTAAGACTTTATATTGATCTTTTATTAGTAACACTCATCATTATTTGTAATTATTGATGAATTCAAGTTTATTTTTAATTGATACAGTATACACTTTTAGTTCTGATTACAGTATACATTTGTCCAGAATCCTTTTACCTTCACAGTGCAGAATGCAGCTCTCTGGATTCTAACTAAAGTTCCCATTATCGAAGCCTTGTCAGCTGTAGTCCAGGAAGGGAGCCCTCCACTCCTCGGGGCGTCTTGTTCAGCTAAAAGCTCTCACTCCCACCCTACTTTATTACATCAACACAATGTTTACATGTGAATCTGATCATTTCTTAAGTTTACTGAACATTTAATACTTTCAGGTTGGTGATTTGCAACTCCATATTATTTCCCATTACCATTTTAGATGCTTGATATGGTGATGTATTATATTCCCAGGATGTTGTTCAAAAGTTCTGTCTAAGATTCTCTGAGCTGCTTAGAAATGGTGCAGGTTTGCAGTGACTGTTTTCAGATTTCTGCCACATACTATAGGTGCTGTTCAATGCTTTACTGTATGTTTAAACACTGGCATATAGTGTGAAAAAAACTGTAAAGTAATGTATGTATGTATGTATGTCTTTATATAGCGCCATAAATGTACATAGCGCATCACAGCAGTAATACCCGTGACAATCCATATAAATAACAAAATATACAAATAACAGATCACTGGAATAAGTGCTTCAGACATAAAAGTAACAGTTAGGAAAAGGAGTCCCTGCTCCGAAGAGCTTACAATCTAATTGGTAGGTAGGAAGAACATACAGAGACAGTAGGAGGGCGTTCTGGTAAGTGTCGGGATGGTGCATAACGAGAAATTAGGGCTGAGATGTAAGGAGGGGCAGAAGAGTGTAAAGCTTTAAAAGTGAGGAGGAGAATTGAGTGTTTGATACGGGATTTGATAGGAAGCCAGGAGAGGGATTTCAGCAGGGGAGATGCTGAGACAGATTTAGGAAAAGTAGAGTGATTCTGGCAGCAGCGTTTAGGATAGATTGGAAGGGAGACAGGTGAGAGGCAGGAAGGCCGGACAGCAGGAGGTTACAGTAATCAAGACGGGAGAGAATGAGGGCCTGAGTTAGAGTTTTAGCAGTCGAGCAATAGAGGAAAGGGCGTATCTTATTAATATTGCGGATAAAAGCGACAGGTTTTAGATACGTTTTGAATGTGAGAGGAGAATGTGGGAGAGGCGTCGAGTGTGACCCCTAGGCAGCGTGCATGCGCAACTGGGTTTATGACAGAACTTCCAACAGTAATGTGGAAGGAGGTAGTGAGGCCAGGTTTGGGATGAAATATGAGGAGCTCTGTTTTTGACATGCTAAGTTTAAGTCGGTGGAGGGTCATCCAGGATGATATCGCAGAGAGACATTTAGAAACTTATGTCTGTACAGCAGGTGTAAGGTCGGGTGTTGAAAAGTAAATATGTGTGTCATCAGCATAGAGGTGATATTTTAACCCAAGAGATGTGATTAGGTCACCTAGAGAGTGTGTGTACAGAGAAAAGAGAAGAGGTCCCAGGACAGAGCCCTTGGGTACCCCCACAGAGAGATCGATAGAGGAGGAGGTGTTAGCAGAAGAGACACTGAAAGTACAATGGGAGAGGTAAGAGGAGATCCAGGATAGAGCTTTGTTACCAAGAGTATGGAGAATGTGAAGGAGAAGAGGGTGGACCACGGTGTCAAATGCTGCATAGAGGTCAAGTAATATGAGCAGAGTGTAATGACCTCTGTCTTTGGCAGCATGGAGGTCATTCGTTATTTTAGAAAGGGCTGTTTCAGTGGAGTGAGCAGTGCGGAAACCAGATTGTAAAGTAATAACCTAATTTACCACATTAAACCAATTCAACAAACTTTAACAAGAAGTAAATGTCAAATGGTGGAAGTCGCAAATCATTAGACCACAAAGTATCTGTGGACAGTGTCTGCGAATGATGTGTTACTGCTCTGCCTAGTTTCTTACTGCCAGCCTTTAAACAGGAATATGAGAGTACAAAGTTATCTGACATGAACCAGAGGAGTGTCTAGCCACTGCTTACCCCATTACTTATGCCCGGCTGCCGCTGCCAGTTCCAGGATCTCACGCAGTCACAGAGATCACGACCCATTTCTCTGTTTAACTTGGCACATAATATATTTTAATAAACCTTTTTGATGTTTCTATATTTTTATACCCAGAATGAGAAAATACACTGGTTATTGTGACTGGTGTATTATCCAGATGTTACTTTGCCAGATTTGCATTAGGATTTCCCATTAGCCCAAGAAAAAGATAGGTTTTGTAAGTTTGTATTATGGAAATGTCACTGTCTTTGCATGTTTGGGATACTGCTTTGTTTCTGTAATACAGTATATTGTACCAATCCATGCTTTGTTCTTGAACATGGCTATAACAGGGAGCTGTGCTCAGGAGCCAGGACACACCATGAACCCTGAATCTTCAAAGATCCCTATAGCACGACAAGGTAAGACACGTGTTCCTGTACTGCTAGTTCTTACAGGTATTTATAATGATCACTAACGCATGAACAAAAGCAACTCTATGTGCAACCAAATGCTCTTCTGGATGAAGCTATAGTGATGTGTAGGACTGTATGATAGTAGTAGCAGTTCTGTGCAGTAAATGGATTTCAATGAGACTTATGGTTCTAATGCTGTGGGCTCTGTTTATCCCAAGCAGGGAAAGGCGTATAGATCAGATAATATTAAGCTTTATACAGCAATGAAGGATATTCTGTTTAGAGTAATGCTTTATAGAGCTCTCTAATAGTGAAGAGGCTAAATCACAATACTCCACAGGATTCATTAGCAATGAAAAAGTGGTACTGTAGATCTAAGATTAGTTTGCCAAGTGGACGATGTGTGTATACAGTGATGCTATGCAGTGAATGGGGCATTCAGTAACTTTGTGGAGCTCACTGGCATGAATTCCTATGGTTCTGTATCTTGCAGTTCCATTAGCAATGAATGGGTTATTCAATGAATACCGTAGCAAGCCTCTGTAAGGCTAAGGCCCCGCTCCCAGAGTCAGCGCACCCGCGCTGCATACAGGCGGTGCGCTGAGATACACAGACCGCGATATGCGGTCTGTAGGGAGCCGGAGCGGGAGGTGGGAGGTTTGACAGGGAGGGGGGCGTGGCTTGAGCGGAGGGACCCGCTACTCTCCCCCCCCTCCCCGGACTGCAGGAGGTAGCTGCTACTCTCCCCCCCCTCCCCGGACTGCAGGAGGGAGCTGCTACTCTCCCCCCCCTCCCCGGACTGCAGGAGGGACCCGCTACTCTCCCCCCCCCCCTCCCTCCACGGACTCAGGCTGGAGCACTCATACATACACACATACACACACACACAGGCAGGCACTCACGCACTCATACACACACACAGACAGGCACTCACGCACACACATACATACACACACACACACAGGCACACACGCACTCAGACACACACACAGACAGGCACACACACACACAGAGAAAGGCACTCACCTGCTTTCACTCCACACTCCTCCCCGCTCCCCGAAGCCTCTCCTCCTCCCGCAGCCTCCCCTCCCCATTGGCTCACAGCCACACCACGTGACGCGTCGAAGCTAGGAAACACCATTCTGTTGTGTCTCCTAGCGGCTGACGCGCCACAGCGTGTAGTCAGCTGTGCCGCCAGTGGGGACCGGGACCAGCTCGCGAGGATTCCCCTGCTGGTAGGGAACTCGCTACATTGCCGCCCGCGCCAACGAGCGCAGCGGGACCGAGGCCTTATACTGGTTGCAGTGATGGAGTATGGAATAAAGTATTGCAAGCTTCCTGGAGCAGTTCTTTGCAGGGAACAATGCAGGATTATATGGTAACGAATCGCTTGACTGAATCGTTTCTTGGTCAAAGATCTAATCACATCTGGGAGGGCAGGAGTCATTAATTGACCTCTCTCGTATGCATCTTTATTTACCCCTAAATGAGTGTGGTTTCAACTTCCCAGACCAGACTTAGTTTAGTTTTACATTTTGTTCTACCTTTTGTTTCATATAATCTGTTTTTCTTAAAATGTAATTGTTATCTTTTTACGAAATCGGAGAATATTTCTCATTGAAAGTGGTCTGCGGACTCCTGTTTGTCAGCTGTGCAGAGTGTGGACGCAAGTGAACACTTTGGATGCTTTAGCGATAGATGATGAAATCACGGGCAATATTTACTAAGTCTAAAACAACTTACAGTACATTGTTGAAAACACTTCACAACCCGTTTAAGTTAATTGGAAGTAAGATGTCCTGCAGGGTAATATGACCCCAGGTGTTTTCCCTAGATTTGATGATTTGTAAGTTTTAATTTGACAGTTTTTAATTTCAATTTTTGTTTTATGTGTACTTTTTTTCCTTCAGTTCTAAATGTTTTTCAAGTAAAGGCATCTGGTATACAGAATATTGTAATTCTAACAAAGATTAGAGGGTAGGAGCATATTAGTGCCTCAACTCTCCAACTAGTAGCTCATTTCTCAAAAGCACTCCTGGGCAATTAAAACTTAACATTTAATGGGTATCTAACTAAAATAAATTCTACACACAATTTAATATTTTTAAACACACAATGTAATTTAAAAAGGGGAGGATGATGGGCAGGTAAGGTTTAAACTCAAGGTGTATAGCACAAATAGAAAGTAGCCTCAGTATTATAAGGGCAAAAATAGACTAAATAAACACCTAGGGTCACCTATTAATATAGGTCATAGAGTCTCATGATTGCCAACAGTGATAAGGCTTCATTAGCAGTTTTGAACATACACATGCTGTGCGGCATTTAGCGTAGCATACCGATCAAGCCAACCTGAAATTGTAACTAGTAGCACCTAACAGTGATGGAACTATTGTTATATACTAATATTAAATCAATAAAACTTAATGTATACACCTGTAGGTACAACACAATATCAGGTTGGTGGTACGTGGATTGATTCTTCGCCAAATGACTTTGTTATACACAGCACAAAGATCAATAAAATGTAACTGCAACTGAATGCGATTATCACTGGGTTCAACTGTAGCTAAACATGCTACTGGGAAAATGCATAACCAATACTTAAATGTATGAGGATTCTTATCCCTGCCTAAAAGCAGTGTGACCAGTGAGTCAGTGTAGATATATAAAACACTAGACCTTCCTAATAATTAGCACTGGTACCAATAATACAGCATATATCAAATACAGTTTATATATAGTATAAATGCCAGCAAAAAACGTGAGACACAAATAAAACAAATAGCAAAGCAAATAGCTAGCAACAATGAATCTGTGGCAATCAGGTTAAGAACACTATGTTACAACGATACCACACTTCCATCAGTCCCTCCCTCGTGACATCACCACGCCGAACGCCCTACGCGTTTCCCTCCTTCACGGAGATTCTTCAGGGGCGAGTGATATATATTGTAATTCTAATTCTTCTCCTACAATTTGTATCTTCAAAGGTGAGTCTCTCCATGGCTGTTCACTTGGGCTTTCGACAATCTTTAGGCCTAACAAGGATTGTAAATCTTATCGAAGTTTGTTAGTGAATAATTTCTGGCTATTTATTATCTGCTAGAGATCTTAAAGGCGTGTCTTCTTGTTCTATGTCTCTAGCTTCGTTCTCATGGAGACCCAAATGTGTCATCTACAGCCTAACATTCAATGTTCTTATTCTGCTGGCAGTGACGATATGGCTGGGAGTGAACAGTAAGCACAATTACAACCTTCATACATTGGGCTGTAGTTCATATAGAGGCTTAAGAAATATCTAGGGTCAGTCAGCACTACTACTGCATATATATAGAAAGGAAAAAGGGGCGCACACAGGTATGAGGGTCTACCTAAACCCCTAGCCAGATACAAGAGTAAAAGAGTACCCGCAGCACTCACAAGCTGCTGTGACACCAATTAATGTCAAACAGAAAGCAGTTTAATGCAAAGAGAGAATACATCTGATTAAGCAGAGCATACTAAACGGGGTATTGTCAGAAGGCAACTACCCAGATAAATACTCCCCCAGAGAGGGGTATACCCAGGAGGACTGGGAAAAGGGGACAATGGGGACAAACAACACTAATCTACATACTATAAAACACGTAAATAACACAATAAAGTGCAAAACAGTGCTACACAATTCCAGAAACCAAAATCGCGGAAAAAAAAGGAAAGCACACTCCTCTAAGTGCTGGACACTATGGTGATATGTATGTATGTATGTAATGACACTATATATAGTGCTGGACACTATGGGGATGTGATGCATATATACGTGAGGACACTATATATAGTGCTGGACACTATGGTGATATGTATGTATGTATGTATGTATGTAATGACACTATATATAGTGCTGGACACTATGGTGATATGTATGTATGTATGTATGTAATGACACTATATATAGTGCTGGACACTATGGGGATGTGATGCATATATACGTGATGACACTATATATAGTGCTGGACACTATGGTGATGCACGTTATCGTATGGGACGCTATAACAAATGATTTCTGCGACAACTGCACACCTGACACATACCGGGCCTGTAACTCGTGAAGCAGGGTCCCTGGTCCACAAAGCATGCGGTTCAGTCAGGGGACCCCCTGCCTCACTTACACTATTATTAAAATACATTCATGCTGCTTTCGGTACCGAGCATATAAGGCCTCTCTGTAATGTAATTAGTGTCTTTGTTACTGTTTTGTTTTTTTATTTCATACTGTTACAAAGATGTGCACGAAGGTGTTTCGCGATGACTGTCTGAACCACCGCTTTGGTGTTAGGTCCGGGGGGGCACCCCTTGCTTCCCAGATAACAGGCCCTTTAGGGGTGTGCTGGTATCCTCTTGCTTTGTTTACTTACGCGGGTCACGGTGATGCGGATTAAGGGGGGTGGTGAGAAACCTGTATCCTTGCACTCTGTGGAGTTTGATACCGTCACCCATCATAAAGGGGCCTGTATCCTTGGAAATCAGGGGGTCCCCTGACCCTTGAAACCAATGCTGTTCAGCTCCATATACGCCCCTGCCCATCTTCACTTGAATAAAATTGGTTGAAAAATAATTTTAATGTGCCGATGTTCGCAGAGAGCTGGCGGATCTCTCTCTGCTGGCACACATCTCGAACTCTTCTGCAGGGGCCTATGTCTCGCCAAGGTTACCTCCATTTTTCAATGTGTGTGTGGCCCATTCATTAGCCAGATTCCCCTTACGCATCATCGTAGGGTCAACACGCAGGCCAAAAACTGGGTGACAACCTTTCAACCCTGCCAATTCTATTTTCTCGCTGGCTTAGTGCACAGACACCCTTAATCTTAACATATGCAGGAATTATCCCAAGAACATCCATGTCAGCTGCTGCTGCTCGCTCATCACATCACCATAGGTGTATATAATATACTATATATATATAAATTATAACTCTAGTGTCATCACTTCATATGCAATCACATCCCCAGAGTGATATGATTTAATTATATACTAATCATATATATATATATATATAATAATACTATTATAGTATATACTATATTAGTGTCAATCCAGTATATATGCATCGACCATAGTAACATATATATATATATATACTATATATATATATATATATAATAATATGGTCTCACGTACTCAATACGGCATCACATCACCATAGTGTATATATAATAGTGTCCAGCACGTATATAGCTCCCACATCACCATAGTGATATATAATATAGTGTCCTCCGTAGATATGCATCACATCCAACCATGTGTATATATATAGTATCAGCATAGGTCACATCAGCCTTGATTATAATAGTCATCATATGCATCACATAACCATGAATCCTATAGCACCATATGCTCCAGTGTGCCAGCACTATATTAGTGTCATTACATCCATACACTACACTATCACCATAATTGTCCACAATATTATATAGTGTCATCACGTATATATGCATCACATCACCATAGTGTCCAGCACTATATATAGTGGTCATTACCTACCTACTACATACATCATAGTCACCATAGTGTCCACACTATATAAGTGTCATCACGTATATCATGCAACACATCCCCATATGGTCCAGCAACTATATATAGTTGGCTTCAATAGATACATACATACAATCACCAAGTGTTCCAGCACTATATATAGTGTCAGCACTGGATATGCCCATCACATCACCAGAATGTCCGCACTATCATATAGTGTCACACTATTCTGCATTCACAATCACCATGAATGGCCACAATATATATACGTGTCTGCACGTATATATGCATCCCTCCCCATATGTCCCGCAACTCATATGAGAGTGTCTACATACATTACATACATAACTACTATCACCAAGTGTCCCACTATATATATGTCATCACGTATATAGCCTCACATCACCGAATAGGGGTAAAAAAAAAAAAACAGCTACTCATATATTATGTCATCACGTAATCTAGCATCACATCACCTGATAATGTCACAATATATATAAATAGTGGTCAGTATACATGACATACTATATCCACCATAGTGTCCAGCACTAATATACGTGTCATCACTATATAATTGCATCACATCTCCCATATGTCCCAGCACTATATAGTGTCATTACAACATACACACGACATATCACCATAGTTTCCCAGCACTATATATAGTGTCATCACCGTAATATATACATCACATCCCATATGTCCACGCACTAACAGATAGTTCATTACACTAACATACATCACATTACCTATCACCTAGTGTCACACTTATAATAAGTGTCATCACACGTATATATGCATCAACATATGTCCCAGCATAGTGTCCATCCACGTATATATGCACTCACACTCCCCATGAGTGTGCAGCAATATATATAGCGTCCTCACTATATATGCATCACATCACCATAAGTCATATAGATAATAATGTGTCATCACGTTATATATGCATCACTCACCATAGTGTCCAGCATATTTATTGCGCAGTCACTCACGTATATAGCATCAACATCACCATAGTATAGTATATACTAGTGTCATCCGTAATTATGCATCACAACTCACCATAATTGTCCAGCAATATATATAAGGTGTCATTACCATACCATACATACATACATATCACCATATTGTCCATATTAGTTCATCAGTATATTATGTCATCACGTAATATGCAATGCATCACTCAAGCATCAAATGCCAATCAAAAGCCTCAAATGCCACTCAAAACATTGCATTTACATTGTATACATGATGCATACAATCTATGCACCATGTACACGCTGCAAATCAATGTTAACAATACAACATCATTTCTTGCCACGGTATGTATGTATGTCTAGATCGATATATACATACAGGGTAAGAAATGATTGTGTTTAAAAAGCTTGCTTTGCAGTATTTTAAATGATTTTGGCTATGCTGCTATGCATAGATGTGTGTGGAATGTATTTTAGAATTAGATAGATGTAATTTTTGGGCTTGTATGCTGTACTTTAGGTCATGGTGAGGCTTGCTTTTGTATATTTTATTTTTTGGTGTACTTCTATTTTGTATGATGGTAACTTGTTCTCTTTAACGGTTGCAATAGTTAATTGTGTCATTGGTATGGATGCGATTGTAATTGTTTTGGGATGTGATTAATTAATGCAAATTGATTTATGGTGACTTGCTTGGATTAAATAGTATACTTCTTTTGATGTAATGTTATTTTCTTTGGAATATTGTATTGTTAACATTGATTTGCAGCGTGTACATGGTGCATAGATTGTATGCATCATGTATACAATGTAAATGCAATGTTTTGAGTGGCATTTGAGGCTTTTGATTGGCATTTGATGCTTTAGATTGGAAGATGACATTTGATTTGTTTAGGAAATAGGATTGTATTTGAGTGTGGATGTTATGGAGAAGTGGTATTTTTATTTCAGCATGTTTTTGTTAACCCTGAGACATTTATTTGTATATTGGTTCATCATGTGTGTACTATATATATATAAATATATATAGTAATTTTTTTTGCATGATGAAGCCACTATACAAAGGAATGTGTGAAGGGTGGGTATCGGGCCAGGGTGGCTTAACCCCTTAATTACCTTTGCGGTTATTATCCGATAAGGTGATTAAGAGGTTCATTGATATCTGAATGTACTGCTGCGGCCAAGTTTATTCGAGCATTTGCCCGTTCTTGGCCGCAGCAGTAGCCTGGCGCGCGCCCGAGTGTGACGGGCGCGCGCCGAAGCAGCGGAAGAGCGCCCTCCGATCGGGGCACTCTCCCTACCGCTGCCGGGTCCCCCGGAACCCCCTGCCGCCGTCCCGCACATCGCGGGACACCAGGGCTCCCTCGGGGAGCCCTGGACGCGCGTGCAGGGGGCGCTGGCTCCTGAAGACGCGTGACCGCGCGTCTATGACGCGCGGCACGCCGAGGGGCGGCCACTAGCAAGCCGGGAAATCTCCCGGCTTGCGGAACCGGCCACACTTTAATAAAGTGTGTCGGTAGTGTAATTGCAATGTATTGGCTATGTATTTGTTTGGCAACGGACGACAAGGATTATGCTGGAGAGGGGCCTTCTTATTGATGAGGTCAGTAGAAGTTTCTTTATTTTACTATGCTAGTTAATGTGTTTAATAATGGCCAAATAATCTATTATCCCTATCTGGATAATAGTTATTTGGCACATTATTGTACTGTATGTGTTGGGGTGGGGGGAGGGGGTATTGGCCCCAAGGATATGTGGTAGGCCTCCCTTGTGGGTAGTGGGTGAGGGTGGTCAGGCCTCACGGGTGGGGGGTTAGTGGGGGAGGGTATGTAGGCCTCCCGAGTGGTGGGTGAGGGTGGGTTAACCCCTTAATGACTGTAGCGGTTAATAACCGCTATGGTGATTAAGGGGTTAGGGGACATTACATTGGACATTACATTGGATGTTTTTATTCTTGTTTCTGTTTTGCAGAAGCGGATGGGCATTAGCAGGATGAAGATGAGGATGGCCTTCATCGTGACAGCCGGACAAGGGTGAGTGCTATATGTATTTAATGTATTTAAAATGGGCACATTCACTATTATCCATTTGTGGATAATAGTAATTGTGCCCATTACTATACTGTATGTGCATATATGTGTTTATGTTAGGGGGGTATAGGGGTTGTTGGGGATATATATGTATATATATATATATATATATATATATATATATATTTATTTATATATTTATTTATTTAGTGTGGGGCTGTTGTGTGTGTTTTCTTTTTATTGTGGGTAGCGGGGGTGGGTGAAGGGAGTATTTGGCCGCAACGGTGGTTTGTTTAGGGCTTGCGGGTGGGTAGCGGGAGGGCTTAACCCCTTCATAACCGTAGCGGCCGTGAAGGGGTTAGGTGCACCCGCAACCCCCCCACAAACCCTAAACAAACAACAAGGGCCAAATAACCCCTTCACCCACCCCCGCTACCCACAATAAACCTGGCACGGCTGGTTAACCCCTTCATTGCCTTAGCGGTTAGCCGCTAAGTAATGAAGTGGCCTTTAAATGCATTTTTCCTGCCTCGGATGCATGCCGGGGGGCTCCTGTGCTGGTATTAATGGTATCAGCTCCGGAGACCCCCGGCATCAATCACAGCCAGGAAAAAGGGCAGAATTTTTTCTAAGTGCCGATCCGCCGCTCATCCGCTGCCTCTCACCATCAACTTGCCTACTTTTTGTGGCGTGCCGGATTAGCTTGAAAAATGCCATTCTAGAGTGGCGAATAGCGGCGCAAAGCTACTCGCCTCTACTAGAATTGAGCGTGGCGGAAAAAATGCCTAGTTGAGGCGAAAAGTGCCTTCTCACCGCGTCGATAGCGGGAAAAAAAAACCTGCCAAACACATTGGCGTTTTTTTTTGCTTCTCGCCAAGTTTTCGCCCTTACTGAATAGGGGTAGGCATTTTTGGCGTTAAACGGGCGAGAAGTGCCTTTCCGCCGCTTACTGCATGAGGCCCCAAGTATCCATAAATTGCATTGTAGCTACAGGACTCTTTTTGCCTCTTGATGGGAAGACCCCGTTTTTGTTGAAAAGAAGGCCTACGTGCCCGAGACGCAGCCGCCCTGCTTGACTTTGACCTGGGTTTTCCTTTTTTATCTGCAGGTACCCTTATACTTTTATATAGAGGCGTCATTACTAAGTGCTGCTTTGCCATAAGGAACCTTATTACCGATTTGTTTGACATTTGTTACGGCATAATACCGCATAGTAAATGTGAGCCAAAGTATAGGTAGGACATGAAGTTTCAGCTTCGTACTGTACCCTTCCACAACAAGCTCCTGTGTTACACTTTCAGAAGTGTCCCTCAGTCTTGATGATCGCAAAGAAGATCTGGATCAGCAAGTCTTGAACATCAGCCGGGTCGGGAGAATGGGCGCAGAGGGAAATGTTACAGAGACGCGGCACCTGGCTGGCAAGAAGCTACAAATGGCGGAAATGAAGCTGAGATGTGTGGAAAATGTTATATCTAAAGCAGGTAAATTCCGGGAAACAAACAGGGAATCCTTTGACAATGGGAATATATTATATCACTTATTCCCTCACCTGCTGTCTCTGTAAGTCTCCCATCATACCACTTAGATTGTAAGCTCTCCGGGGCAGGAATTTCCTTTCATATTGTCTGATTTTGCTGCGCTTATTCTATTATTATAATTCCCCGTACTGTATTCTTTGTGAAGCGCTGAGTACACTATTGTCGCTATATAAATAAAGACAATATACTACAATATTATAGCAATAGCAGTTAGTAATTCTATATGTAGCCCTTTTTGTGAATCCCTGCACTAAGGAACTACTGGTGTTGTGTGTTACCTGCGGCTTCAGGAGCTCTAAGCCTCCGCTGTTGGGGGAGCCTGGGGTCATTACCCTCCACTATCATGGTGCAGCGCATGCCACTACCCAGGATCCCCATAGGAGAGATCTACCCTGTAGCAAACAACAACAATCGTATTGTGCAACAAGCAACCTTTTACTATGATACTAACAATGGAATCATGCAGAGTACACATAACATGCATAGACCCTTATACTCTAACATCACATAACACACTGTGGCTCGGCCACACCTTGATAGGGATAATGTTCATTACACAGGTGGCTCTGCCACTCTCCCAAGGAGTATGTCCTCCAACTATTATCTGTATGGAATAGTTTGCTGGCACACTAGTGCCCCCAATTAGTTAGTGGGAGGCGGGATCAGCGCCTGGTGACCGGTGTAGGTGCACTTGTGACTAATGATACCTCCCGGTCACTACGGTGACCACACCACTTCACAAAGGGTCCGTAGTGTTGCTCCAGCCTTGCGCCGACACTCCGCTGTGCTGTGTGGTCTGTTCTCCAGACCAAGATGGCGTCCGCGACTCCAGCAGCTGAACCCGCACTAATGGGATACGTCCCTAACTGCTACGGCCGTCCCTACAAAAGCGGCACCCTACGATGACAGGGGTAATACTCCTGGGGACTGGGGAATGTATCTGACCTAAGCGGAAGGGTCACTGACCCTCCGGAATGGTGCGGGTATTTAGGGTTCTGTAGTCCACGCATAGGCGTACAGTCCCGTTCTTTTTGCGGACTACCACGATGGGCGATGCGTAAGGACTTCGGTATCCTTGCACGATACCAGCCCTCTCCATTTCGGCGAGTAACCTTCTCACTTCGTCTACGTCCCGTGGTGCGAGCCGTCGAGAACGTTCCCGGAAGGGAGTAGCATCACTCATTCGGATGGTGTGACGGGCACTGCGGCTGCACCCCACATCCATATCACTGGTGGAGAACACATGGCGGCGCTTTTGTAACTCGATCCGCAGCCTTTCCCTCCATTCCTCTGGGAGCGTAGAATCTCCAAAGTCGAATTCTAGCCGGGTACCGAAGGTAGGACCATCGTTACGGGGACGCCCCATTACGCCCTTCTCTTCGGGGGTCAGGGGGATATTCTGCCCAGTGGCTGGCGCCGGTCAATGCTCATGGGATATGGGGAGATGTTCTGCACGTATACCCAGGTGCGCTCCGGGATTTTTCCAGGCCACTTTTTGACGGAGGCCAACACCTCGTAGCCCAGCCGGTGCTCATCCTGGGCCACACTTTCTAGGGAGAAGAGCTGATCCTCCGGGCGTCGGTCCAGGTAGTGACATGCGGCGACCATCATTCTTCCTTCCCCCGGGGGAATCTGAGTCAGTCCCCACTCTTGGCTATAGAGTATCCCATGTTCCTCTTCAGTCGCAATTTTGCCGCAGACCTCTTGGAGAGCGGGGCAGGCGGCTAGGGCCAGCAGCGGGGCTTCTCCCGCTTCTTGCAAATACATGCGGAACACCGCGCGCACAATGTCAGTGTTAGTCCCCAAGATGATTGGAGCGCTGGGGTGATCCTGAGGTTCAGGGCACACTAAGGCCTCCACTTCCATGGGATGATGTTTACCAGTGTTCAGTTGGGGAATGTCTAACTGCACCTTTACTACGCCGTCTATGGGGTAGTCCTCATGACTCAATCCCCTCAGTCGCAAGGCATCCGCAGAGAGCAACGGTAATCGATGTAGGTGTTGGTCGTAGAAGGGCCGGTATACGATGGTCACCTGAGATCCCGTGTCCAGCAATGCGGCGGCGTAGATGCCCTCGATAACTACCCGAATAATGGCGGCGACGCCGATTCGGCTGCTTGGGGAGGGCGGCGACGCCTCTCCATCCTCCAGGGTCTTGCACGGCATTGACTGCGCGGGCCGGGAAGCCGTTTTCCGTAAGGTGGGGCAACGGGCACGCAGATGTCCCATCTTTCCACAGGCGTAGCACTGAATTTGGCTGAGGTCGGGAGACGAGGCCTGGGCGTCACTGGTGCGCTGGCATCCTCAAGGTCGGGATCCCCAGATTCGGGCACGTCGGCCTTGGGTTCCGCTTTCTTTACTTCCTTACTTCCGGGCGGAGACTTTTTCCCAGGGGCCAGGTCACGTCCTAACAACACCGTCTCGTGCGCTTGGACCCGATCCATTAGGTCGTGAAACGATAGGGCTTGCCCGGGCGTTAGGCAGCTACTGACCCGCACCGACACGGGGTGTAGAGGTAGGAGCCCCCTCAACAGCTGAATGGTGCGCAGTCCATTGGCTTCTATCCTTGGCAACACGCCCTTTCTCACCAGATTCCATAAGTCCAGGTGTAGTCGCCTGAGGAAGTCGGATACCATTTCCCCTTCCTTCTGGGCTAACGCATGGAATTTGGCCATCAACGCATAAGTATCCATCGGGGCTCCATACGCCTTCGTCAGGCAGTAGATGAGATCCGCTGCATCAGCCTCCGGATTGTCATCTCGGTAGTAGTGCACCATGTGGGACGCGGGGGGCCGTAAGCACTCAACGATGCGCTGTCTGCGGACCGCGTCCGTGCAGGTCCATTCAGGCAGTACCTGTTCTGTATGATCCAACCAGTCCTCTATCCCTACTTCCCCTTGGGGCGTGGGTTTCTCACCGGAGAAGGCCTTTAACTTCCTATACTGGAGCGACTGGGTGGTGTTGTGGAGAGCGGCTGCTATTGCGGGAATAGAGGTGTCTCCCGGTAAGCTATCCCCGACTGCGGGGTAAGTGTCCAGTCTTGATAAGCTAAGTTGGTTGAGGCCAGACCGCAGGCCGGACGGAGTGGACGAGGAGCCTAGGCTCAGGGCTGCCGGCCAGCGAGGTTGCAGGCCACGGTCAGGGGAGTGGTCTGGGCCCCCAGTCGTGGCACCTACTGCGGGTGTATACTCTCTCTGTGGGGTGGAAGTGGCCAGGGGCGCAGGGGTGTCCACCTGGACTATGGGGCAGCGTACCCCCGGGGCCTCGGGCTGCAGCAGTATACGGGGCAAGGCCTCGGGGCATATATCTTGTTCAGTGGCATACAAGACCCGGCGCCAGGCCTGGTCACGGTCATAGAAATGGTCTTGTACTTGGGCATTGTCCAGGAGCGGGAGCTTTCGGACCTGCTCGGTCACAGTACCTAACGAGATCGTGGCGGGGACATGGCCCAGCGCGAAAGCACGATTCAAGGGAATCCCGCATCGCTGGGCCCACTTGCGCACCTCGAGCGCCGAGGGCACCGACATGATGTGGGTTGGTTGCACAATAGAGAAAAAATGTGGGGGCACCCCAGGTCTAAGTATCTCAGCAGCGCCTCCAAATGTAGCCCTTTTTGTGAATCCCTGCTTTAAGGAACTACTGGTGTTGCATATACCTGTGGCTTCAGGAGCTCTGAGCCTCCGCTGTTGGGGAGCCTGGGGTCATATCCTTACTTATCATGGTGCAGCGCCTCCACTTACCCAGGATCCCCATATTAGAGAATCTACCCTGAGCAAGAAACATAACAACAGTATTGTGCAACAGGCAACCTTTTATGTTTTGTGCTTACTAAACGGAAGCTTGCAGAATATACATGACATGTATAAGACCCTTATACTCTACATAACATAACGTAACACACACACAGTGGCTCGGCCACACCTTGTTAGGAATAATGTTCTGTACACAGGTGGCTCTGCCACTCTCCTAAGGAGTATGTCCTGTAACTAGTATCTGTATAGTATCATATGATTGCACACTGGTGCCCCAATTAGTTAGTGGGAGGCGGGATCAGCGCCTGATGACCGGTGTAGGTGCACTTGTAGACTAACGATACCTTCCGGTCACTGCGGTGACCACACCACTCCACACAGGGTCCCAAGTGTTGCTCCAGCCTTGCGCCGACACTCCGCTATGCTGCGCGGTCTGTTCTCCAGCCCAAGATGGCGTCCGCAGCTCCGCAGCTGAACCCGCACTAAAGGGAAACGTCCCTAACTGCTATGGCCGTCCCTACAAAAGCGGCACCCTACGATGACAGGGGAAATGCTCCTGGCGTCGGCACCTATGTTGGTGGGTCCGGGTTTGTATTTAAGGTTGAGCCTGTAGTTGGCCAGGGCAGCTAACCAACGGTGTCCTGTGGCGTCCAATTTGGCGGACGTATTTATATATGTCATGGGGTTGTTGTCCGTGCGTACTTCGAACTGTACCCCATACAGGTAGTCGTGCAGCTTGTCCACCACGGCCCATTTTAGGGCCAAGAATTCCAGTTTATGGACCGGATAGTTCTGCTCACTAAGGGTCAAGCTTCGGCTCGCATAGGCCACCGGACGTAGCCTGGTCTCATACTTCTGATGCAATACCGCTCCCAGCCCGCTAAGGCTAGCATCGACATGTAGGACATATTCCCGTTCTGGATCCGCATAGGCCAAGACTGGAGCCTGAGTGAGGCTAGTCTTTAAGTTCAGGAAGGCCTGTTCACATTCTGGGGTCCATTTCTCCCCAAAGGGCGTCTGCGCCGTGACTCCCTTTCTCTCGGTTTCTCCTGGATATACCTTTAGAAGATCGTTCAACAGCTTGGCTTTGCTAGAGTAGCCTTCCACGAACCGCCGGTAATAGCCACAAAATCCCAAGAACGACCGCAACTCCTGAATATTCTGAGGCCTAGGCCAGTTCACTACCGCTTCTATCTTCCCAGGATCGGTGGACTCCCCTTCGGCCGATACGATGTGGCCCACATACGTCACGGAGGACCGACAGAATTTACATTTGTCCAGAGACAGTTTGAGGCCCTCCTCCTGAAGTCTATCCAGTACCTTCATTAGTCTCTCGGAGTGTTCTTCTAGAGTTCGCCCGAACACTATAATGTCATCCAGGTACACCAAGCATTCTTGCGGGTTCAGGTCTCCGAGAGTCTTTTCCATTAATCGCTGGAACGTGGCGGGTGCCCCGCAGATCCCTTGCGGCATGCGGGTGAACTGATAAAACCCTAATGGGAAGATGAAGGCCGTCTTTTCTTGGTCCTCCTGGCCCATGGGTACCTGGTAATACCCTGACCTGAGATCGAGTACGCTGAACCATGTACTTCCCGTCAGAGCGTTCAGTAGATCTTCGATTCGGGGCAGCGTGTATTGATCGGGAATGGTGCGGGTATTTAGGGTTCTGTAGTCCACGCATAGGCGTACGGTCCCGTTCTTTTTGCGGACTACCACGATGGGCGATGCGTAAGGACTTCGGGATCCTTGCACGATCCCAGCCCTCTCCATTTCGGCGAGTAACCTTCTCACTTCGTCTACGTCCCGTGGTGCGAGCCGTCGAGAACGTTCCCGGAAGGGAGTAGCATCACTCATTCGGATGGTGTGGCGGGCACTGCGGCTGCACCCCACATCCATGTCACTGGTGGAGAACACATGTTGGCGCTTTTGTAACTCGATCCGCAGCCTTTCCCTCCATTCCTCGGGGAGCGGAGAATCCCCAAAGTCGAATTCTAGCCGGGATCCGGAGGTATGACCATAGTTACGGGGTCGCCCCGTTACGCCCTTCTCTTTGGGGGTCACGGGGTATATTCTGCCCAGCGGCTGGCGCCGATCAATGCTCATGGGATATGGGGAGATATTCTGCACGTATACCCAGGTGCGCTCAGGGATCTTTCCAGGCCACTTCTTGACGGAAGCCAACACCTCGTAGCCCAGCCGGTGCTCATCCTGGGCCACACTTTCTAGGGAGAAGAGCTGATCCTCCGGCCGTCGGCCCGGGTAGTGACATGCGGCGACCATCATTCTTCCCTCCCCCGGGGGAATTTGAGTCAGTCCCCACTCTTGACTATAGAGCATTCCATGCTCTTCTTCAGTCGCGATCTTGCCGCAGACCTCTTGGAGGGCGGGGCAGGCGGCTAGGGCCAGCAGCGGGGCTTCTCCCGCCTCTTGCAAATACAGGCGGAACACCGCGCGCACAATGTCAGCGTTAGTACCCAAGATGATCGGAGCGCTGGGGTGATCCTGAGGTTCAGGGCACACTAAGGCCTCCACTTCCATGGGATGATGTTTACCAGTGTTCAGTTGTGGAATGTCTAACTGCACCTTTACTACGCCGTCTATGGGGTAATCCTCATGACTCAATCCCCTCAGTCGCAAGGCATCCGCAGAGAGTAACGGTAATCGATGTAGGTGTTGATCGTAGAAGGGCCGGTATACGATGGTCACCTGAGATCCCGTGTCCAGCAATGCGGCGGCGTAGATGCCTTCGATAACTACCCGAATAATGGCGGCGGGGCCGATTCGGCTGCTTGGGGATGGCGGCGACGCCTCTCCATCCTCCAGAGTCTTGCACGGCATCGACTGCGCGGGCCGGGACGCCGTTTTCCGTAAGGTGGGGCAACGGGCACGCAGATGTCCCATCTTTCCACACGCATAGCACTGCATTTGGCTGATGTAACTCTCGCTTCTCCCGGTTGGTGAACTTCGCCCGGTCGGGAGACGAGGCCGGGGCGTCACTTGTGCGCTGGCATCCTCGGGGTCGGGGTCCCCAGGCTCGGGCACGTCGGCCTTGGGTTCCACTTTCTTGACTTCCTTACCCCCGGGCGGGGGCTTTTTCCCAGGGGCCAGGTCACGTCCTAACAACACGGTCTCGTGCGCGGTTGGACCCGATCCATTAGGTCATGAAACGATAAGGCTTGCCCGGGCGTTAGGCAGCTACTGACCCGCACCGACACGGGGTGTAGGGGTAGGAGCCCCCTCAACAGCTGAGTGGTGCGCAGTCCATTGGCTTCTATCCTTGGCAACACGCCCTTCCTCACCAGATTCCATAAGTCCAGGTGTAGTCGCCTGAGGAAGTCGGATACCATTTCCCCTTCCTTCTGGGCTAACGCATGGAATTTGGCCATCAACGCATAAGTATCCACCGGAGCTCCATACGCCTTCGTCAGGCAGTAGATGAGATCTGCTACATCAGCCTCCGGGTTGTCATCCCGGTAGTAGTGCACCATGTGGGACGCAGGGGGTCGTAAACACTCAACGATGCGTTGTCTTCGGACCGCGTCCGTGCAGGTCCATTCAGGCAGCACCTGTTCGGTGTGATCCAACCAGTCCTCTATTCCTACTTCCCCTTGGGGCGTGGGTTTCTCACCGGAGAAAGCCTTTAACTTCCTATATTGAAGCGACTGGGTGGTGTTGTGGAGAGCGGCTGCTATTGCGGGAATAGAGGTGTCTCCCGGTAAGTTATCCCCGACTGCGGGGTAAGTGTCCAGTCTGGATAGGCCAAGGCGGTTGAGGGCGGGCCGCAGGCCGGACGGGGTGGACGAAGAGCCTAGGCTCAGGGCTGCCGGCCAGCGAGGTTGCAGACCACGGTCAGGGGAGTGGTCTGGGCCCCCGGTTGCAGCACCTAAGATGGGGGTGTACTCTCTCGTTCAGTGGCGTACAAGACCCGGTGCCAGGCCTGGTCGCGGTCATAGAAATGGTCTTGTACTTGGGCATTGTCCAGGAGCGGGAGCTTTCAGACCTGCTCGGTCACAGTACCTAACGAGATCGTGGCGGGGACATGGCCCAGCGCAAAAGCACGATTCAAGGGAATCCCGCGCCGCTGGGCCCACTTGCGCACCTCGAGCGCCGAGGGCACCGACATGATGTGGGTTGGTTGCACAATAGAGAAAAAAAATGCGGGGGCACCCCAGGTCTAAGAATCTCAGCAGCGCCTCCAAATGTAGCCCTTTTTGTGAATCCCTGCACTAAGGAACTACTGGTGTTGTGTGTTACCTGCGGTTTCAGGAGCTCTAAGCCTCCGCTGATGGGGAGCCTGGGGTCATACCCTCATTCTATCATGGTGCAGCGCCTCCACTTACCCAGGATCCCCATGGTAGAGGATCTACCCTGAGCAAGAAAACATAACAATCGTATTGTGCAACAGGCAACCTTTTACTATTGATATTAACTATTGGAATCATGTAGAGTACACATAACGCGCATAATAATCTTATACTCTATAAACACAATATAACACACTGTGGCTCGGCCACACCTTGATAGGGATAATGTTCGTTACACAGGTGGCTCTGCCACTCTCCCAAGGAGTATGTCCTGCACTATTATCTGTGTGGAACAGTTTGCTAGCACACTAGTGCCCCCAATTAGTTAGTGGGAGGCGGGATCAGCGCCTGTAGACGGTTGTAGGTTGCACTTGGATAAGGAAATAACCTCCCCGTTTACATACGGGCCCACAACCAACTCAAACAACAGGCGCCGTAAGTGTTGGCCTTGCAAGCCGTGCGGCGAACAATCCGCTGTGCTGTGTGGTCTGTTTCCAGACCAGATGGCGTCGCCGGACTCCAGCAGCTGAACCCGCAACTAATGGTATACTTCCATAAAAATTTTGGTGCTAGGCCAGGTCCCGACAAAAAGAGGGACACCGGGCCCCACCCCCTTAAGAGACAGGGGGTATACTCATGGGGGGACTGGGGAATGTATCTGACCTAAGCGGAAGGGTCACTGACCCTCCACTCGCGCACACGAGGTTCCGCCACCTTCCTCCTTCACCTCTCACTCGTGTCTCCCACCGCCCACACGCTTCCTGTGTCTCTCTATCCAGAGTCTCGCACCCTATTGGTCCTCAGCCTCAGCTGACTCTCCCACAGTTCAGAGTTCAGAGTGCAAGCCCCAAAGTCCCTCCAGATTGGTTGCCTTTCGCGCGCTTCCCTCACGCATGCGCAGCCTGACTATTCACACAGTGACCTTACTGGCAAAAGAACAGTATGGCGCTTCCTTTATTAGTGACAGCGCGGAACCCTTTTATATATGTATACACATCCTTACATATATATTTCATATTGCGTGAATAGTACAATATAACATTTGTTAATGGCACAACAAAAACAGTTAGTATCAATAAAATTAAATATCTTGTGTGCACCGTAGGTCCGATTTATATACAGAATATATGTATATATATATATATATATATTTATATATATACATACATACATACATACATACATACATACATGTGTATATATATATACTAGCTGATATTCCCGGCGTCGCCCAGGATGTAAATCCGTAATAGGTAGTATTATGTATAAATAGGGGAACAATAGGTTAACTATTTGGTGGAAAGGTTGTATAATAATGTTGAAAAGAAACATGAAAGAAAATGTAATACGATGTTGTTGTTTAAAAATTGTTTATTGTAAAGACACCACAGTACAATGTATATTTTGGTGACATAAATGATGTAAAATGTGAGGTGTGTGTCCCGCTAGGGTGTGGGTGGGTGTTCAGTACAGGTGGCGAGTGGGTTGTGAGTGCTGGCTGTGGGTGGGTGTCCCGCTATGGTGTGAGCGGGTGTGAGGCGGCGGGTGGGTGTTCAGTACTGGTGGCGGGTGGGTAGTAAGTGCTGGCTGTGGGTGGGGGTCACGCTAGGCTGTGAGCGGGTGTGAGGTGGCGGGTGTCTGGTGAGTACGGGCGGCGGCTGGTCAGTGATCTTGGTGCGTAGAGGTGTGAGTGTGGTGGGTGGGTGTGAGGCGGGAGGGGCCGGGTGGGTGGTGAATGGGTGTGGCGGCTGGTCAGTGATGCTGGTGCGTAGGGGCGGGAGGCGGTAGGCGTGTGTCGAGTGTGTCGGGTGGGTGAGAGACGGCTGGTGTGTGTCGAGTGGGTGAGAGGCGGCAGGTGTCTGTGGAGTGCGGTGGCGACTGTGGGGCGCAGGGGTGTGAGGCGGCGGGTGGGTGAAAGGTGGAGACGGGAGGCGGCATGAGGGGAAGGCAGAGGTGGGGGGGAGGGGAAGGCAGGCAGAGGGGGAAGGGGGGCGTCAGTGTCAGTGTGTGTGTGTGTCAGTGTGTGTGTGTGTGTCTGTCTGTCACTGTGTGTGTCTGTCACTGTGTGTGTCTGTCACTGTGTGTTGGGGGGTGTCAAAAACGGAGCTGGGGGGGGGGGGCAAAAACTCACAGTCTCAGTTAAGCCTCCCTCCCAGCAGCAACAGCCGACACCACCACCACCACTGAGCATTTCCTCACCTCAGGCAGCAGTAGCAGCAGTGTGCCTGGGGATTGGGAGCCCTGGGTTAGAGCGCACCGGCCAATGAGAGCCGTGGGTGGGCGGGCGGGCGGACCGACAGACGGACCGACGGACCAATCAAATGGTCTACAGTCACTCACAACCAAGATTTTCAGAATTATATATATAGATAGCATATATATGTAAGGGTGTGTTAGGAACCCTATGTGTGTTTGGAGGGAGTGTGGCAGGTTCCGTAGCGGCACGTTAGTACAGGGCGCCGCCATGTTGTTGCACATCCTTGCAGAGGGCTCTGATAGAGTGGAAAGGTCACGCATGCGCAATGTAAGCGCGCGAACGACGGGCCTGTAAGGGAAAGGCTCAGTGGAGGAACTACAACTCCCATGAGCCCTAGAATGGTCACCTGACGGGAGGAACCAATCAGAAGGCTAGGATTACGGAAACAGGAAGGGAGCGTGGGGGAGAGACCACACTAGGCAGAGGAGATCTGGAAGGAGCCAGAGGAGGTAGTGCGAGTGCAGGGGGTCCGTGACCCGCCTGCATAGGACAGCTATCCCCACAGGCCCTTAGGAGTATCCCCTGAGTCACAGTAGGCTGCTGTGCTGCAGGAACGCCCTATAGTGGAAGTGATTGTCACCTTACTGTATACTGGTTAGGGACAAAGCACAGAGTCTGGGACCAGACGGCTGGACACCGCGACATCTGGAGGTCAATGGTCGGATGCGTCTGATCCTTTGCGAAGTGGTAGCGGTCACCGTCGTGACCGGAAGGTATAAATTACATCAAGTGCACTAACACCGGTCAACAGGCGCTGATCCCGCCTTAGGCATAACTCTTTGGGGACACTAGTGAGTGGCCAAAGGCCTAAGTACACACAGCTATCGTTCTATCATTATTGCATGGACACGGTGTGTGGGGCACGCGGTGACAGGACAGAGACATACTCATAAGAACGTGGCTGAGCCACTATTGTACAGGACAATATTCCCTAGGGGTGTGGCCGAGCCACTTATGTTATAAGGACATTATCCGTTAGTGGCGTTAGAGTATTAGTATAGTGTTATAGTATAAGTGTATGGATTTTGTGTTATTTCCACGGTTCATATAAAGTGATAAGGTTATCATTGCACACAGTAAAGCTGGTTGCACGCATTGTATTGGTATGTTTCTTGCCCAGCGGAATCTCACATGACGGGGATCCTGGGTAGGTGGAGGCGCTGCGCTATAAGTGCTACCCCAGGCTCCCAGTTAGCGGAGGCTCAGATCTCTTGGAGCCACAGGTGCGTGCAGTTACCGTAGTCCCTTTGGGAGCGTCAGAAAAAGGGCTACATATATATGTTATATTAATGATGTCTGCACATTGAGGCCTTTATTTACTAAACTATTCTATGCTTAAAGACACATAAAGGTGTTGCTAGAATACACCTTGCACCCCATTCATTTGAAGGGGTTGGGAGATGTCTTCCACCACTGTGTGATGGAACAGCACTGTGACGGTGACGGGGTAACCAGGCTCATAAAATAAAGCATCACTTAGCAAATATTGGTCTAAATGCTTTTTTTTGTAACCAGGCAGCATATTCCCAGGATTTCCAAGTCTCTTGTTGCTGCATCTATTTAGGAAAAGTACAAAGCTGGGATATAAGGATTTATTGACAGCAGGATGTTAAGTTGTATCGGGATCGGTACAGATGTAGCAAAGCATACGATTGCAGCCTGGGAGGATTAATGCTGATGGGGGTTCGATCCGGAAACGAGCAATTGTTTTTAGAAATGTGAAAATATTTCCCTTAAATTCGTGACTCGTGAAATATACCAACTTTTCTTTTAACAAACAATTAAAATTCTATGTGCATACAGATTGCCTTCTATATACTGCTATTTCCACATCATTTCTGATAACATTCTGGTAACGTCTTATTTTGTGAGATTTAACAATTTTAAGAGAACACCGCAAACATTTTTATGAACCAATATTGAAGACTTTCCCTGAATGTCCATTTTCAGTTTTTAAAGTTTCATCCAGACTTTCTCCTTTTTGATTGAACTGATATCTTCAGTGTACCTTTATTTATTATTTTATTCTAGTTCCTTATCTTTGGTCCAATCTTAAACCCATGCTGTAAAAACAGAATAAAAGCAACAATGATGTACTTGTGTACCTGTGTATCTGCGTACGTGTGTACCTGCGTACGTGTGTACCTGTGTACCTGCGTAAGTGTGTACCTGTGTACCTGCGTACGTGTTTACCTGTGAACCTGTGTGTATGTGTCGCAGGATGGCCTTAGGGCAAGCCGGTTACCTTGGGCCCCGTGCCTTCGGTGCTGGGATCCAAATTCCGCCCGACCAGAGAGGGGAGAGCTGGAGTATGGAGCTGGGGAGTCCCATCGCTGCTCACCCCATGGTAGGGACGAGGGAGGGTGTCTGTGTAACTGGGGGAGAAGCGTGTGCGTGCACAGGGAGGGGGGTCTTACCTTATGCGGAGCAGCCTTCCTTCTGCAGTGTTGTGTTGTTATGGTGAAGCGACACATCTGTAGGGAGGAGCAATTGAGTTCAGAGGTCTTGAAGATAAGAACTTTGTGGGTGATCAAAAATCTGATGAGAAAGCAACAAGAGGTATGTAAGGATGAGATGAGCAGAGACTGTTTTGGGGGAAGTTTTAGCCATGCCGTGAATGTGAATGGAGAAGGAAAGGTAGGGGTCAAATGTCACTTCTGGGCACCATACTTTGGGGACAGGAGAGATGGTAGTACAGTTCACCGTTATGTTAAAGGGGTATATTAGGCCAGATTTAGGTGGAAATAGGAGAAGATAATGTGAGACATTTTAAGTTTAAGGCAGCAGAGCGCCATCCACAAGGATATAGCCAGGAGGCAATCAGACACTTGGGACTGTACTGAAGGTGTGAGAGTAGAGGTAGATAGATATGTTTCTTCCTCCCATCCTACACCTCTTCCTATCTCTCCTCCTGTATTCCATGACTCTTTATCCGCTGTCTCAGAGGAGGATGCGTCACTGCTGATCTCCTCTTTTCCTTCTACCACCTACCCTCTTGATCCCATTCCCTCCCATCTCCTAAAACCTCTTGCTCCTACTATAATCCCTATGCTCACACACATTTGTAACACCTTCCTCTACTCTGGTACATTTCCCTCTTCCTTCAAACATGCAACAGTCATACCATTACTCAAAAACAGCAAGCTTGACCCGACCTGTCTCCCTCCTGTGTTTTACCTCTAAACTCCTTGAACGTCTTGTATTCTCTCGCTTGCTCCATTTTCTCAACACCTATTTTCTCCTAGAGCCTCTACAATCTGGCTTCCGCACTGCTCACTCAACTAAAACATCCCTCAGTAAAATAACTAATAACCTCCAAGCTGCCAAAGACAGAAGTCATTACACTCTGCTCATATTACCTGACCTCTCTGCAGCATTTGACACCGTGGACCACCCTCTTCTCCTTCACATTCTCCATACTCTTGGCATTCGTAACAAAGCTCTATCATAGATCTCCTCTTACCTCTCCCATCATACTTGCAGTCTCTCTTTTGCTAGCAGCTCCTCCTCCTCTATCAATCTCTCTGTGGGGGTACCCCTGGGTTCTGTCCTAGGACCCCCTCTCTTGTCTCTTTACACTCTCTCTAGGTAACCTAATCACATTTCTTGGGTTCAAATATCACTTCTATGCTCATGACACTCAAATTTATTTTCTACCCCTGACCTTACACCTACTGTACAGACTAAAGTTTCTGAATGTCTCTTTGCAATATCATCCTGGATGGCCATCAGCCGACTTAAACTTAACATGGCAAAAACAGAGCTCCTCATACTTCCTCCCAAACCTGGCCCTACTACCTCCTTCCACATTACTGTTGGAAGTACGATCATTCACCCAGTAGCCCAAGCACGCTGCCTAAGGGTCACACTCGACTCCTCTCTCACATTTCCTCCGCAATATTACAAAGATACACCCTTTCCACTGTTGCTCGACTGCTAAAACTCTGACTCAGGCCCTCATTCTCTCCCGTCTCGATTACTGTAACCTCCTGCTGTCCGGCCTTCCTGCCTCTCACCTGTCTCCCCCACAATCTATCCTAAATGCTGCTGCCACAATCTTTCTTAAATCTGTCTCAGCGTCTCCCCTGCCGAAATCACTCTAATGGCTTCCTATCAAATCCCGCATCTCGCACTGAATTCTCCTCCTCACTTTTAAAGCTTTACACTCTTCTGCCCCTCCTTACATCTCAGCCCTAATTTCTCACTATACACCATCCCACTCTTGCATTCTGCTCAAGGATGTCTTCTCTCTACCCCCTTTGTATCTAAAGCCTTCTCCCGCCTTTAAACCCTTCTCACTGACTACCCTACACCTCTGGAATGCCCTTCCCCTCAATATCCGACTACCACCCACTCTATCCACATTTAAGACCCACCTCAAAACACACCTGCTTAAAGAAGCATATGAGTAGCTCCATGGCTGATAATTAACACCTCTTACATTAACCTTGGCCCCTTGCAGATGCACTTACCAGAACACCCTCCTACTGTCTCGGTACGTTCTTCCTACCAACAAATTAGATTGTAAGCTCTTCGGAGCAGGGACTCCTTTTCCTAAATGTTTATTTTATGTCTGAACCACTTCTCCCCTTTATGTGTTTTATATTATTTGTTATTTATACGATTGTCATGTATATTACTGCTGTGAGGTGCTATGTACATTAATGGCGCTATATAAATAAAGACATACCATACAATACAATATCTGTGTATCGTCTGCATAGAGATGGTCAAAAGAGGTGATGAGGTGTCCAAGTGATAATGTGTAGAGAGAGAAAAGGAGTGGACCCAGAACAGAGACCTGAAGTAAAACCAGCAGACAGATCAACAGAAGACAACAACATGTTCGCAACAGAGACAGAAAATATGCAACGGGAGAGGTATGAGAACAAAGAGCTTTGTTGCGGATACCAATGGAGTATTGAATATGAAAGAGAAGAGGGTGATCGACAGTAATAAAGGCAGCAAAGAGATTTGTCAGGATTAGTAGGGCTAAATGACCATGGGATTTTGGTTCATGTAGATCATTGGTTACTTTAGTGAGTGCTGTCTCTCTTGAGTGAGCTGTAGAAAAGCCAGATTGTAAAGGATGCTGGAGGGCGTGGGAATTGAGAAAATGTATCATACAGAAGAAAATGAGATGTTCTACCAGTTTGGAGGAAAAAGGCAGGGTGGATACAGGGCAGTAGTTAGTAAGGCACATACTGTAGGGTCTGTGGTGTATTTGAGAATAGATGTGACCATCGCATTCTTACAGGATGAGGGGAAAGTGCCAGAGGTCAGGTAGCAGTTTAACGCGCGTCACCCTTACCGGAGCATTGGCTATAATGTAACGTGAAACGTACGCTGGGGCGTGGCGTCTGGCTTCACCGGCCAGGCACCGCATGGTTTAGCAGCAGCATATCAGGGACGCCGGTAGCTCCGTCTGTCCCTGAGAGAGAGAGGGGTATTCTGTGCCTTAACAGCTCAGGGGTGGATACGTTGGTGGCACTGACATTCTATCTCTGGGGATATATTCATATCTTTATATTCAACCTCTTCCCTTACCTCATAGGAGTAGCAATAGAACACAACTATAGTATCAGCTGCCAGTTACATTTGTAACTAATAGTATCAATCTTCTCTGCCTGGAACGGAGCCAGATACCAAAAAGGGCTCAGATTTTTGGAATTATCTCTCCAATTACCATAGTGACTGCTCACAGATATAGGTTGCCGTACCAAACGGTGAGTTTACTCATGTAACACTCCTATTTCATGCAGGGAGCATTAGGTTCACACTATTGGCTGCCATCGAATACCAGGTTTTCCATTAGTATGTTCTTGTTTTGTCCTATGGTGTGTTTGTGTTCCCATTTATTTTCATGTACTTATTTCAAATAGTTCTAATTAATAATAGCATGTTCTTGTATAGCGCTGCTAGTTTTACGTAGCGGTTTACAGAGACATTTTGCAGGCACAGGTCCCTGCCCCGTGGAGCTTACAATCTATGTTTTTTTGTGCCCGAGGCACAGGGAGATAAAGTGACTTGCCCAAGGTCACAAGGAGCCGACACCGGGAATTGAACCAGGTTCCCCTGCTTCAAACTCAGTGCCAGTCAGTGTCTTTACTCAGTGAGCCACTCCTTCTCCCGTAATTGTAAGTAATTACAATTATTTGTAACCATTGACATCACTTCACACTCATTATATATACTGTACATATACTGAGTGCAATCAGAGCAGTGATCTTCCTTCTTTGTTTTCTACCACGTATACCCCCTGCTGTGCACTGTCCTATACATATCTGTATAAATATATATTTAACTTTAACCTAGGCTGTAGTAACAAGTAAAATGCTTTCAAAATGCATTATTTAGCGCAAAAAAAAAGTGCCTCAGTGTTATCATGTAATACATCAATGTTGCACTGCCAAATATAAGGCACTTTTTATGGGATCTGTTAAAAGCATTACATTTGATATTAAAAAAAAACTAGCACAATACCACATTTTAGGTAAAAACTGCCATACATCGGAACGGAATGAACGGCAGATATACGGCAAATATTTTATCACCTGGTTCATGCTGGTGCCAGCCCTGTCTTTCCTATGTATATAAGTGTTATGATATATGTAGGCCAGATAAGCTAAACCAGCATGTCATATATGATAAAATAGTTATTAAAATACATTACAGTACTTATTAACCCCTAAGTAGCCCACAGGTCAACTAGTCATGCGTTTCCATGACTAGCTGGCTACAAAGGGGTTAATATAAACCTAAAACTACACTACATACCTGCCCTTGGCCACCGTAGAGGCTAATGAAGCATTGCCATGCAATGCTTTACTAACCACTAAGGTAACCAAGGGGTTAACACGTCCCACCAGCCTCCTCGGTGGGCTGCCCATCATCCCCATGACAAATACCCCCATCACCTCAACCACCCCCCCCCCAACATCTGCCCCCTGCTATACTAATGCCCAAGATCTCTGTTAGCCAAATGTGGCTAGTAGTAGTTTTGAGCATTAAGCATAAAAAAATACACGTGTACCCAGTAATATGAAAAAATTAAATTAACAATATTAAAATACTTGAATAATCCCCCTTAATTACGATAGCGACATGCTTTATGGTAATGAAGGGTTTAACTCATCCCGCTAACACCCCTCCCTGGGGCAACTACCCCAATCACCCATCCCCCTATATGCCTAATCCCCCTAATGCCCAATTTCATATTTGCCAAATGTGGCTAATTGTAGTTTTGGGCATTAAGCATAACAAATACTCATGTACCCAGTAATATGTATTTTAACAATGTTAAAATACATGAATAATCCCCCTTCATTACCATAGCGACTGTCACGGGAGACCAAGCAATTACACCTTTATACCAGGATCATTTCACTGAGCAAAACGAGTTAATGAAATAAATTGTACATTTATTCACAGGAAAACACACAATGTTATACAATTTACAGCAAAAAGGCACACTTACTTGGGCTTTGGGGATTGAAAACAAACTATACTTTCCTAGGTGTAGGGGCTTATTACCAAAGATTACCCTAAAAAGTGTTAGAGCGGAAATCACCATGCCGTTCCAAACATCCCAGCTCTCTCTCACTCTCCAAAGGGCTGAAGTTCACTTACTGCTTAGATATAGAACAAAATATGTCCAAGCGCATCAATAAGTGAAAAACAATATAAAATAGTGTAATATTGATATCAAATTAGTGATTTATAATAAATATAACTTAGAACCACAAAATACACTGTGGTATTATGTGAAAGTGAAACTTTAGTGCTATAATAGTGTAAAGAAAGGAGATGCTTAAACCAAAAAAACACCAACAATTGTGACAAAGAAGTAAAAAGGAACACTTCTCTCAGAAATGGAGGGTCCGCTGCTATACTGAAGAAGCTGGTGTCGGCCAGCCCACTAGAGAAACAAAACAAGAAGAAAGCGCAAGACCCTCATAAGTGTAGTATATAAAAATAAACAATGTATGAGTAAGGTAATAAATGCACGTATATTAACCAATAAAAGGACAGGTGCTCCCACGGCTGCTGCACCAGGTCATCAAGGATTTTCTCCTCAGATCAGGATCTCCTGGGTACTGCTTGTCTCCGCTCCAGGTCGCATGAAAATCAGCTGGACACTGCACCGAAGGGGTTGATCTCCACTAGTGAGGCTGATTTTCTTCTCACCCGGCCACTAGATGTTCCGACAGGGCGCTATCTCGCTTGGGAAGGGAATCCCTCACATCAGCTGGTTCACATACCATGTGACGGTTAGTGCGTCACCAACCCCAACAGTTCACAGGCGTGGTTACGGAGGGAAGGCAAATTGCTCACAGTCGTTTCACCCGGCACGGCAGCAGACAGTGGAGGCGTATTGTCAGAATATAAGGACCAAATGGATCCATAAAAGCTTTGCTAAATTCAATAGGTTTGGTGTATATCAGGCCACCTCTTGTATTAAAAAACTCCAACGCGTTTCGTGATGCAAGGTCACTTCAGGGAATGCAGGGGAAAAAAATGGTCGGAATGGCGGTCACTGCTGACCGAATCAGGATACAACCAAAGGCAGTAAAAATAAGATAATTATTTATTCATCCAAATAGGAAAAGAACATACACAGAGTGTACTCTGACGCGTTTCGTCTCCATAGGGGAGACTTTAAACTGTAAGTGACCGCCATTCCGACCATTTTTTTTCTGCATTACTTATCGGCTGGAGCACGCAATATCGGCGTTCCACGGGGACACTTTGGCATAAAACAGCAACAAGAGGCGGACACGGACAGATCACTGTGAGTACCGGCCAGCTGATCTTGAAGTGTGGGACACAGGGTGCGGTGAGGGAAGCCATTGAAGATTCCATGAGTATCTTGTGGGACGTTATACAACAGCGTTTTCACAGATACCTGGGACTGTATACTCCTTATTAGCCCCCCACCCTCTCTGAGTCATTTTCAAACGCACTAAGGACATTTACAAGCCATTTAATATCACGTACCCCTACACGCTGATATAACCGAAGGATTCAAGAGTATGGTGATTATGTGTTATATCTACTGCATCATTGCTATTGGTTGAGCACCAGCTTTGGAGGTTTATTCCTCATTTTCTTCACTTCAGGGAATGGAGTAGTTGACTCCCATGATGCTTTTTTATAGGTGGTGGGTGTTTCTAATTGATTAATGATAACTTAAAACATGTGTGCATATTAAACAGACAAAAGTTATACATATCCCACAAAAACCTAATTCTAAACATACAATATACAATGTTAATACAAATCTCATTATAGACCAAAGAGGTCGCTAAGCGCATATTAAGCACAAGTTAAACTACAATTAGAGCGATATCACATGTAGCCAGGTCCGCTGCGGTGGGAGTGTCAGGAAAGGTTACAGAGTGTGCAGAGAGCGCTCCGGTGCACGGGAGGCTCCGCGGCAGCCCGAGCGCTCACGGCGCCGCCATTTTGGTACTCGCGCATGGGCAGTAATTCCAGTAGGCGACGGCGCTGGAAGAGAGTTTGCGCATGCGTAGGGAGTGACTGCAGTAGTGCGCGAAGCCCAGACCAATAGGAGGAGGGCTAGAGTGGGGGACTACATGTCCCATGAGCACCCGCAAGATCAGGTGATGCCAGGGAGCCAATAGGGCGACAGGGACTCTGCAGGAAGGATACATGAGGTTGGGCAGGGGAGCATGTTGCACTAGGCCAGAATAACCCCTAGGCCCTAGATAGGCCCCTGAGTCACATACAGCATGTGGTTGCTGCAGGGACAGGCCCTAGAAAAGGAACCTGCCCCAGTAGTGTGCAAAGTCAGGGACACAGAGGTCGCTGAAATTTGTCATCAGAGGTTTGGGACCAAACCTCTCCAGAGACATTAATATCTACCTAGGTGGGATCGCCCCGGAGGATCCTCATGGAAAGCAGATCCTTTGCGAAGATTATTCTGCTGGTCCGAGTGCAAGAGCGCTCGGCAGGTAACTCTACACCAAAGTGCACCAACTGTAACACTCTCACTTTAAGGGCCGCGCGGGCACCATACACTTGGGGTTGTGGTTGTGGGACATTGGACACGGTGTGGGAGAATACGGTGGAGGGACGTGTTCTGCCAGACACTTTGGCTAGTGGTGTCTCTAGGGGAAGGAGTATTATGAAGGTTATGCATATATGTTGTTGATCACTATAAGTAAAGGTATCTGTTATTTTATGCACTGCGTGTATGTCATATTATATTGGTGTCCTGTGAGGAACAACTCCTGCTCTGCTGGGAGCCATTGCAGGTGGAGGCGCTGCATCTGGTAAGACACAATACATAAATATAGGGAGACAGGTTCCTCACGTAGACCCGTGTTCTATGTGGAATTCTAAATGGCCACTCTTTCACTAAGGCCAACACCCTGTATCCAAACTGCTGGTCATCATCTGCAGTACTCTCCAATGAGAATAGTCGGTCCTCCTTGCGTCTTTCGGGGTAGCAACAAGCTGCTGTCATCATCCTTCCTTCCCCTGGGGGAATCTCCGTCAATCCATGCTAAATGTTGTACAGGACCCCATGCTCTTCTTCGGCAGCAATCCTTCAGCATGCCTCTTGTAACGCCGGGCACGCGGCTAGAGCCATCAACGGTAGTTCACCCGCCTCCTGCAAGTACATACGGATCACTGCTTGCACTATGTCAGTATTAGTCCCCATGATTATAGGGGCACTGGGATGGTCTTGGGGTTCCGGGCACACTAACGCTTCCACGTCCATGGGGTAATGCTTGCCGGTGTTCAACTGTGGAATGTCCAAATGTACCCTCACCACTCCATCGATAATAGGGTAATCTTTATGGCTCAATCCCCTTAATCTCATGGTGTCCGCAGACAATAGGGGTAAACGCTGAAGATGCTGATCATAGAAGGGTCGATATACAATGGTTACTTGGGAACCAGTATCCAGTAGAGCAGACGCATAGATGCCTTCAATAACGACCTTAACGATAGCCAGCAGCCCGATGCGGCTGCCCATCTGTGGGGGCGCTGGCACTTCATTAGCCTCCGGGACCGTACCCTCGTTGGACACCAGGGCGGTTTCAGCGGGCCGGGGGGTGCACAGCATGGATTTCACAGACCTGGACGCCATCTTCCGTTTTACAGAACAGTAGGAAGAGATATGCCCCATCTTGCCACAGCCGTAACACTGGCTATTACTCCTTATGGAATTGTTCCTGAAAGCAGGGGGGGATCTTCCCGAAGTGGAGTCTCCACGGTCTACCTCATGTTCATCAGGCTCCTCCTTTTCTTGACTCCCTTCCCCAGCTGGCCTCGCTCTAGCCTCTCCTTTCTTTGCTTCCTTGGGGGAAACCCCTGTTTTCTTGGCCGTGTTCAAATCCCGACCCAACAGCACTGTTTCGTGAGCCTGTACTCGGTCCAAGTTCGTCAAAAGACAAGGCTTGACCCGGAACGAGGCATCCGCTGACTCTTACGGATACCGGATGTAACGAGAGGAGTCCCCGCAGGAGTTGCGTGGTTCGCAGCCCGTCTGCATCAGCCTTCTGCACTACTTTCCTCCTCACCAGAGTCCACAGATCCAAATGCAGACGCCTAAGAAAGTCAGATACCATTTCTCCTTCCTTCTGGGCCAGCGCATGGAATTTGGCCATCAATGCGAACGTGTCCACCGGGGTTCCGTAGGCTTTGGTGAGTGCATGAAGTACTCCGTGCGTGTCTGCATCTGGATGGTCATCTCTGTAACAATGCACCAAATGGGAGGCGGGCGGTCAATAATTCGCTGCCTCCTCACTGCGTCAGTGCAGGACCATTCGGGTAGTACCTGTTCAGTATGATCCAACCATTCCTCGAACCCTACCTCTCCCAAGGGCGTCGGTTTGTCTCCGGATAACGCCTTCAGCTTCCGGTACTGATGCGACTGGGTGAATTGATGTATGGCCTCCGCTAGCACAGGTATGGTCAGATCGTTAGGCGTAATATTTCCTACAGAAGGGCTATTTGTATCAAGTCTGGACATACTGCTCCTACTCAGGGAGGGCCGGATGGTGGAGGGGGTGAAAGATACTCCTAGGCCCATGGCTGCTGGCCACTTGGGGTTCAGACTGCTCTCAGGGGTATGTAATGGAGTAAACGTTACTGCACTTGACGGGCCAGGGTACTCTCTCTGGGGTGTGGACATAGCCAGTGGTTCAGCTACGCCCACCTGCACCAGCGAACAATGGATGCCCGGGGCCTCAGGTAGGATTAATATAGAGGGTACTGCTTCTGGGCATATGTCCCGTTTGGTGGCAAATAGTACTTTACGCCAGGTTTGATCTGCATCATACTTATGGTCTATAACTCGGGCCGTGGCCAGGAATGGAAGTTTCCTCACTTGATCCCCTACGGTGCCCAAGGAGGTGGCAGCAGGGACATTCCCAACGGCAATGGCACAGGTCAGTGGTATATGGTTTTGTTGGGCCCACTTGCGCACCTCGGTCTGTGACGGCAGAAACATGGCTTAACTGGATAGCACAATTTAATTTCTGATTGGGCACCCCAGGTCTGAGATCTCAGCAGCGCCTCCAAATGTAGCCCTCTTTCCTGCTGATATAGAGAGACTACTAGTGCTGTATGTACCTGCTGGCTCAGCGAGATCTGGGCCTCCGCTAACTGGGAGCCTGGGGTAACAATATGTTCTTGGCAGCGCCTCCACTTACCCAGGATCCCCAATATGTAAGATTCCCCTAGGTAAGAATAATGATAACAAGCCTCCGCGTTGTAACCTTTTACTAATAAGCAATCGCAAAACCTTAGCGTACACCTATTAGGGATAAAACACATATAGCCACAGTACATGAATAGCTGATATTCAGTAAATATACACCAGTGGCCTGGCCTGGCCAGTGGCCTTCCCACCACCGCGTGTACCCCACACCGTGTCCAATGTATAGATTCAGTCCCTTGGTCACTCAACCCAGTGTCCCCAAAGAACCCCACCCCGCAAGGCGGGATCAGCGCCTGAAGGTACCGGTGTTGGTGCACTTATTAAATACCTTCCGGCTACTCCAGCATCCGGTAACAGACTTCAAAAAGGATCCGCCGATCCAGCGTAGTCTCTCACGAGTTGGGAATGTCCAGCAGCTTGAGCCCAAACCACTGTTCGCACACCGCAGCTCAGGAAGAACACTGTGTCCCTGTCTGCGAATACAGTAAGGGAATAGAATGTCTCTCTCTAGGGCGTTCCTGCAGCACCACAAGCTAATGGTGACTCAGGGTCTGCACTGGGGCCTGAGGGGAAAACTGGCCTACGCAGGCGGGTCACTGACCCCCTGCACACACACACACACCCTCTCCCCTTGCTCCTGCGGTGCTAGCGTGGTCTCCCCCACGCTTACCTTTCCTGCCTGCCAGCAATCCCTGCGCTCCTATTCGTTCCCTGGTGACATCTGGCTCTGCTGAAGCTCATGGGGATTGTAGTTTGTATTTCAGAGCCTCCTGTCATTGGCCAGCCGTTTCACGCGCGAACTCTCTCCGTGCCTCCGGTCGCGCATGAGTATTGCGCAATGCCCATTACAACATGGCGGCGCCCTGTGCTATCGGGCCGCCGCGGAACCTCCGGACGCTCCCTCACAGCACCCCCGTGATTGCGCCCTGCAGCGGAGGTACAGAGGGGAAACCAGAACACCCCTACATATATATATATACCAATTAAGAAAGAACCTTTGTAAATCAGATATATGTATAGCAAAGCCTCCGGCCGCTATTTCTTCTTTTGGGCCTGAACAGGCACTGGAAGGGTTAATTCCCCATAAAAGCCTAGTTTGTAATTGCAGCCTTGGATACACTTACTCTAGTAAGACAACTAGCAACAATCCATAGTGTCAGCCTGGGGGAGGAAACTGGCTTGGTCACATGCCATTAATGTGATGCCTGTTAGTATCAGACCTGCCCTGTTATGGGCATGGTTACATGCCCAACCCCCAGGGTATATACTAACACTCCCCCAGAAGTCAGGGAGTCTCTTTCTTCCCCCTGTGGAGTGGGTACCATCTACCCTGTATCCCACCAGGGGATACAGAAGGAGCTCAGGAGGGAACCTAGATGGGCCTCAAGCCTTAATGTAACCTTCAGGGACATCATGGAAGCTGCAACTTCTGCTGTAAGACAATAAAGAATCACGGAACCATCTAATAGTGTGCCTGCCTGTCTGGGCCATACAAGAAGTGTTAGCATGAACCATCCTGGGGCTCCAGGATCCTCGCTGACTGGAGGCGCTGCCAACTGAGAATGAAGCACCCTGAAAGCATGTCCTGATTCTCCCTACACCACCGCGGAACAACTCAGAGCCTCCTGTACTACCAACAGGTATGCACAGCACCAGAAAGACACAGGTAGCGACCCAAATCTCACGTAGGGTGGGGGAACAGGTGCTACATATGTATGAAAGAAAAACCTATCAAAGAATATTCTGCATATGTTGACACTTTGTCTTGAAATCTGGATTCACACATTACAATGTAATTGTCATTGAATTGGATTTCTTATGGAGGATTTATCAGATGTGCTAGAAATGATGTTCATTTATTATTATTATTATTATTATTATTATTATTATTATCAGTATCCGCTGCAGTGCATATTCCCCAAACCCTGGCATTGCTCTAGGTCTAGGAGACAATGCACCAGTTGCAGCAGTCACAAAACGGATCAGGATTCATGTTCTTCTTAGGCTGCGTCCCCGCTAGCACTGAGCTCACTGATGCGCGCCCAAGAATGCGCGGGCACACACGCTCAGCGCTTAGGTAAATAACATTTTTAAACTTTCCTGCTCGCTCAACTGTTCGGCAATGCCGCCGCCCCCCCCCCCCTTCACCTCCCCCCGCAAGCGCGCGAGCAGACGTAGGACACCCACCACGCATGCTTTGAGCGCCAGCGCACTCAGCGCTAGCGGGGACTCAGCCTTATAATGGTGAAAGGCAATATTGGTTTTACAATCGATGCTGGAGATGCCTCCAGTACACGCAGTACAGCCAGCAGATGCAGTCAGTGTCAGCTGAAACTGACACCATTTCCTCTTTGCTGCTTCATGCGTTGATATGGAACCATCACTCACTCATGCTCCAGATCTTATAACATACCAATTTATTCATGAAAGTAGTTTGATGTACCCATCAACGCCCAAACCATGCTTCTCTGTTTGGCCATAATCACAAAACTTACCTGCATGGCGATCATATGCACATTATCAGGATGCAAATGTTTTATTTTTATCCCACAATCTATATAACATATGGTGAAATCTTTATCGAAAGGATCAAACGGTTTGGTGCAATAATGGAAAAAATATTAAAAGATCTTCAAAGCTAAATGACAGAAAAACATTGTAAGGAAAAGGAGAAAAAAAAATCACCCTAAACTCAATAATAGTCAGGAAGCAACATGTATTCACACCCTCTATCTACTCCTTCCTGCTGCAGGGGAGCTCCCCTAAGCCTGAAGCCAGACATACACACCTGCTCTTACCCACGCCTCCCTGCCACCTCTGCCCCTGTAAAGTGTGTTAACCCTTAAGTTATTTGACTAACCTTAAAACTTAGTCAGGATTTAAGGGATGGTATCCCTATGAACGGGTCTCAGCTGACTCAGGGCAAAGTGCATGAGGGGTAATGATAATAACCTCAATGATCAAGGTATAGAGCAAATATGAGTGCTGGGGAGATGCAGGTAAACCATGTGTAATGGTATATGAAGTGGTATATGTGTACTAATGGCGTTGTGTGGCTAGCTCAGGTCTCCATATATGCCATAAAGTCCCCAAACAAGCCCCAACATAACCAAAAGTACATACCAGAAATGATCTTCGTTTCAATGGAATTCCCCTTAAACAGCACAGCTCTGTCCTTGTGGTGGGTGCTTCACGTCCATGGAGGTTCAGAGAAGAGTAGTCCCAAGGGGGGCGTAGGCGGAGCACTGCCAAATCAATGAGGAAGAAAGGAGAGGGGGCTGCATCCAGTACTAAAAAAGTTTATTTAAGTGGTCAAAGCATGAACATAAACACTTTTACGCGTTTCGGGAATTGCGTCCCTTTCCTCAAAAGTGAAAGGGACGCAATTCCCGAAACGCGTAAAAGTGTTTATGTTCATGCTTTGACCACTTAAATAAACTTTTTTAGTACTGGATGCAGCCCCCTCTCCTTTCTTCCTCATTGATTTGGCAGTGCTCCGCCTACGCCCCCCTGGGACTACTCTTCTCCTAACCTTAAAAACTTGCCCCACAAAATCAAGCATCCCAATAGTCTGCACTCATGGTTATTGTCCCACACTCAGTCACTCCTACCACCCATTGTGACCAAGCACTGCCATCTACAGCACTTCTTCCCTCACCTACTGTCTCTGTAAGTTTCCCCTCAAACCTCTTAGATTGTAAGCTCTTCGGGGCAGGGATTTCCTTTCCTATTGTCGGATTTTGCTGCACTTATAGTATTATTATAATTCCCTGTACTGTATTCTTTGCGAAGTGCTGAGTACACTTTTGGCGCTATATAAATAAAGACATACAATAGCGCCATTAATGTACAAAGCGCTTCACAGCAGTAATACACGTGACAATCATATAAATAACAAATAATACAAATAACACATGATGAGAATAAGTGCCTCAGACATAAAAGTTACATTTAGGAAAAGAAGTCCCTGCCCCGAAGAGCTTACAATCTAATTGGTAGGTAGGAAGAACATACAGTGACAGTGGGGGAGCATTCTGGTAAGTGCGTCTGCAGGGAGCCAAGGTCAATGTATCGTGTATAGTATCAGCCACGGTGCTACTCAAATGCTTCTTTAAGCAAGTGTGTCTTAAGGTGGGTCTTAAAGGTGGATAGAGAGGGTGCTAGTCGGATATTGAGGGGAAAGGCATTCCAGAGGTGTGGGGCAGTCAGTGAGAGGTTTATGATGCCCATTCATTTTATGACAACAAGCTACTTAATCATGGCGGGTCAGGGAAACGTCAGTCCACATCCACCCTCATCCAATTCAGATCCTACTAACTACTCAGAACAATGACTACATTTCTACAGAAAAAAACACTGTCCCATTCCCATCCTCCTTTAAACATGCACTTATCCCATCTAATCTAAAGAGCCTCTCACCCTAACCACTGCCCTATCTCTCTACTCCTCTTAGCTCCCAAGATGCTCAAGAGAATTATATAAAACCTCTTGTACCACTTTCTCCTCTCCAAATCCCTGCTCAACTTTATGCGGTTTGACTTGCACCCTCAACACTTCACTGAGACGTCACCAACAGAAATGACTGAAGAATCACAGCAAAGTGTACGGCTCATTTCACCTTACTTATTCTCTCTGATCTCTCTGCTGCCTATTGTTACACATGATACACTATTGTTCACCTCCTTCTCCTACACACCCTCCACTCTATTAGCCTACATGATACATCCCTCTCCTTGTTCACATCTTACCTATCTAACCACTTCTTTAGTGTTTCGTTTCTGGTGTCCCCTCCTCTCCCATCCCGTTTGTTGTTGGGTTCCACCCGTCTCTGTCCTAGGCCCTCTGCTCTTCTCATTCTATCCCTCTTCTCTTAGTAAACTCATATAACAAGAGGGTCCTCCGGTTAATTTTGTATTGTTTTGCCTCCATTTGTTCTCATTTGGTTTGTTTTTTATGGGTGTCTCTTGCAAGTTTCCCATTTTTGAGAAATGTCCGCCCCTGACCCCTACTTTCCTTGTCATATTATACACACACATACTGTGGCTACATTTGCTAACGCATTCTTGGCATGTTTGTGTTTTTTTCTGTAGAACAGCGTGAAAAGTGTCTTTCTGGGTGGACTTTAGTGAATGAAAAATGCTATTTTTTTTCTGAGCACCTGAAGACTAAAGAAGAAAGTAACAAGTTCTGTGTCTTAAAGGAATCAACACTGGCCACGGTGAAATCAGAGAACACTATGTTACAGGTATCTTCGTATCACTCCCCATGGAGACGCAAAGCATTTGCAGTATTATGTGTCGCCTTTTCTGATAACTGGTACAATGTATCACTACAAGGATCTGCTTTATAACCTCTTTACATAAAGGAAAACCTGTGGCCATAAACTTTCTTTTTTTACTAGAGATCCTGTATTTTGCGGTATAACTCACACTTTCACTAAACTCTGATAATATTATTAACTTTCATTATGGGGTAATTTATATCACAACCACATCTATATATTATCTAAATGTCATGAGAGACCAGGCAATTTACACCTTCATACCGGGATCATATCGCTGAGCAAAACCAAGACGTAAAACAAATTGCGATTTATTCCTTAGAAATAGACGTACACACAGTGGGTTACAATATACAGGAGAAAACACACTTACTGGGGTTCGGGGATACAAAACGAACCTTTCCTTGGGAAATAGCGCAGAGAACAAAGTCTTTACAAAGTCTTTCAGATGACCGGGACTAAGCCCGAAAAGTCCTGGAACTGATCTCGGCATGCAGTTCCTGACGCCACCACTCTTTCCACTCTGGAGGTGCTGAAATCCCTTGAACGGGAGCGAGTACGAAACGTCCTGGTACTCTTTTCGGCGTGTAGTTCCAGCCGCGACCGCTACGTTCCCTTTTCAGAACTTGGTACTTGCCTTTTCTTGCCTTGAAATCTCTGAAGCCGGCTCGCGTCTATTTCTCAAAGAGCATTTTTTGGTCAGTTCAAATCTGCCGCTGCTGTCTTGGCACTTAGAATCTCCTGAGCTGATTGGGACTGAAATTATATAAGAAACCTAGCAGCCATTAGCAGAATATCTCCACCAATCGGAGCGTGGGAATTTTGCCACCAGCCTATCAGCGTTTTGCTGTTACCCTGAAGCTGGGTGGACACGGATTTCAATTCTGCAAAGGGGCATGCGCCATCCTGGCACCTCTGCCACTTGACATATTGAGCCCCCTGCTGAGCCAGGCTCCTCAGAGTCTGGGAACAGGCAAATGGTCGCCTAGTAACCCTTATTCATGTCAGGACGTGGGTACTCAAGTATAACTCCGGTACTCCGCCCACCCAAACACCTTGGCATCTCTGTGGCTTTCAAGTCCGGGACCTGAGCAGACTTAGTGGCACCAACTTGGTAGCCAGCTGGTCTCTCGGAACCACAGACTTAGAAATCCTAGGCTCATACACAGGGCATAAACATATATACCTTTAAACATCAGGTTAATAAAAATATCACTAACTCCCTTGTCCCCTAGGATCTACTGAAAAGACACTCACGTTCATTTTCAGAGCTCCGAGACCTTCCTATTAGAAGTTAGCTGAGAGCCCCTGCCGTCTCTTCCACAGAGAACTCCCCTTCCTCCCACCAATGATCCACAATATCCACGCTGAACAGCAAGAGCCATGTCCGGTTCATATGATGAACATACCCTTGAAACATGGGTTCCCACCACAGCAACACTTTCCCCACATTTGCATTACACACAGACACATCAGACTCGGAAGCTGCCCCAGAGGGTGTTCCTGACCTTTCTGACCCTTCTCTAGAAAATATACAGTGGCGACAGCCTTTAGTCTAATGCGGCCGCCACCGCGGGTATTTTTAAACGGCGTGCAGGCGTGGGCTTTTTTTGTTTTTTTTCGGCGCCGCAGGCGCTTCCATTGTTCAGCGCCATTAGCGCTGATTGGAGAAACGGCCGACGCGCGGCCACAAGATGTGGCTGGCGCGCGGCCAAGTTCGGCGGCTGAAAAAAAAGCCCCGAACAATTGCGGGTAAGCTGTAGAATAAGCTTAGCCGCAACAGTAACATATTCTTGCATCCCAACCCCAGCAGGATCATCATCAAACCCAGCCCAGTTTCTCCAGTCCTGGGAAGATTTTGTTACCTTTTGATTGTCCTGAGCAATGTCGGTGGAAGCCTTGGGCACAGCAGTGTGTTCAAAGGTGCCAAGCACATTAGGCCTACCACGGCCTATTACGGCTAACACTTTATGCTGGTCAGGGTCCGTAATGGCCTTATGGCCTTGGCCCTTGGCTCAGTCATGGTACCGCTGCAAGAATAAGTCAATCGGGGCCTTACTCACCGGACTGGGTGTATCAAGGTCCTCCTCTGCCCCGGCAGTCACCTCCGTGATGACCACATCCGGTCACACCGGAAGGGTGTTGACGTTGTCGGTGCGGAAAGAAATACCATCCGGTACCTCTCCAATGGATTCCTATGCTGGAACCTGGGAAGGAAACGCATCCTCACCGCTCCGACGGTCCTGGGCGGGAGCAGGCACATCCGATGCCGCCTCACGAGGAACCTCCAAGGCCTTGGTGCTCCTCCACTCAGGGTGCGCTGTCACCTTCGATGACATCACAGATACGGGACTCAGCTCCTGCTCGCCCTTGGGGGTTTGCATCTCCATGGTGGCAGCCCTTAGGTGACACTCTGGCTTGAGCATCACGATGGAGCGCCCCCCTTCGCTTTCTTCCGACGTAGCATTGAACACGCCACCTGGGGAAGAGGACTGGAACACATCGCTATTACTGGTGGCGGATTGCTGGTAGCGGTCCTGCTCCTGCACCACCAGCGGAAGTGCCTCAACCTCCTCCCGGGTGGTCATCCAACCAGGTAAATTTCATGAATAACGCGGGGCAGAGACACGTTTCTCTTGAAGCGTTCGCTCCCGGGTCCTCTGTCCATGCCGTGTATGGGTGTAGTTAGGCCCGCGCCCTCTCTGTGGGGCTCGGTGCAAGTGGTAGCCCCACCTTGGGCTTAAGATGGGAGTCCCTCACCTCTTACAACTTTACTCCAGGCTCACCTCTCCCCCAGGAAAGTCACAGATAGAACAGATACATGTAGGAAGTCTTCCCCCTTCAGTCTCACAAGCAGGAAGCCTCCTGGCAGGTTATATATTGAGATTGCACACTCATCCATATTGTGAGCCAGCACACAGGTCTCAGGCCCACCCCCCTGCCACTTAAGCAGTTAGTTTGCTGCAGTGGAACCCAGATTAACCCTAACACTGCCTGCACTGGTAACAGGGCTTATGTGTTAGGCAGGGCAGATTATTAGCCAAGAGGATACATATGTATAAATGTACAAAAGCAGGGTAAAGTGCCAAGACCGAGCATCTAACTTATCAGAGTCTCACAAGTCAAAGAGATATAGCCCAGCAGAAGCTCAATCAAATATTCAAAATTGAGTAAAAAGGTAACATAGTGTCTTATGTGACGTGCTATAAAACATGGACAGCACTAATATTAGAGTCACATATAAATGAACAGTGAAAGATAATGAATACATAACCCCTAGGCACAAAGGCACAATAAAGATGACGCTCCCTTTGATCACCCTTTCTACATAACTCTTTCATTCTTTGAACCCTCTTTATTTGTGTTTTGTATTCCTCATCTCATCGTTCTTCTTTTATGTGCTTCCTCTTCGATGAATAGTGCCGTTAAAGATTTTGATAATATGCTAATAAGTTTGTACCATAAAACTCAAAAAAAGTCTCTCCGGTCCTGTTTTGATTATTTTAGAGTCACATAAAGAGACTGAATTCAGCGTATTGGATTGGACTTGACAGGGAACGGCGTGCCCGGAAACAATGTTACCAGTGGTATTGGCCTGATGGTTCAGTAGAGTAAGTTGTAACTCAGTTCACTTACTGTATGTGCGCTTCACAAGGATTTCCAGACTTCACAATCACTTCCTCTCTCTCCACAATCAATAATTAAGTAATAATCCCCGAAGAACAGGGCATTACTGGCCAATAATGCCCTGGCTGAAAGAGTTGAAGGCCCGAGGTGAAGCCGAGGGACTTTAACCCAGCCAGGGCATTATTGTATTGTATTGTATGTCTTTATTTATATAGCGCCATAAATGTACATAGCGCTTCACAGTAGTAATACATATCATATAAATAACAAATAATATAAATAACAGATCATGGGAATAAGTGCTTCAGACATACTGTAGAAGTAACATTAAGGAAGGAGTCCCTGCTCCGAGGAGCTTACAATCTAATTGGTAGGTAGGGGGAACGTACAGAGACAGTAGGAGGGAATTCTAATAAGTGCGTCTGCAGGGGGCCAAGATTTATGTATCATGTGTCCATGATTATCCAGTGCTATTCATATGCTTCTTTAAGCAGATGTGTCTTAAGGTGGGTCTTAAAGGTGGATAGCGAGGGGGCTAGTCGGGTATTGAGGGGAAGGGCATTCCAGAGGTGTGGGGCAGAAAGTGAGAAAGGTTTAAGGCGGGAGAGAGCTTTAGATACAAAGGGGGTAGAAAGAAAACATCCTTGAGAAGAACGCAAGATTCGGGATGGTGCATAGCGAGAAATTAGGGCTGAGATGTAAGGAGGGGCAGAAGAATGTAAAGCTTTAAAAGTGAGCAGAAGAATTGAGTGTGAGATACGTGATTTAATCGGAAGCCAGGAGAGGGATTTCAGGAGGGGAGATGCGGAGACAGTTTTAGGAAAGAGTAGAGTGATTCTGGCAGCAGCGTTTAGGATAGATTGTAGGGGAGACAGGTAAGAGGTAGGAAGGCCGGACAGCAGGAGGTTGCAGTAATCGAGACGTGAGAGAATGAGGGCCTGAGTCAGAGTTTTAGCAGTTGAGTAACAGAGGAAAGGGCGTATCTTTGTGATATTGCGGAGGAAAAAGCGACAAGTTTTAGAAACGTTTTGAATATGAGAGGAGAATGAGAGAGAGGAATCAAGTGTAACCCCTAGGCAGCGTGCTTGGGCTACTGGGTGAATTATCGTATTTCCAATAGCAATGTGGAAGGAGGTAGTAGGGCCAGGTTTGGGAGGAAGTATGAGGAGCTCTGTTTTTGCCATGTTAAGTTTCAGTCGGCGGATGGCCATCCAGGATGATATTGCAGAGAGGCATTCAGAAACTTTCGTCTGAATAGCCGGTGTAAGGTCAGGGGTTGAAAGGTAAATTTGTGTGTCGTCAGCATAGAGGTGATATTTAAACCCAAAAGATGTGATTAGGTCACCTAGAGTGAGTGTGTAAAGAGAAAAGAGAAGGGGTCACAGGACAGAGCCCTGAGGTACCCCCACAGAGAGATCAATAGAGGAGGTGGTGTTAGCAAAAGAGACACTGAAAGTACGCTGGGAGAGGTAAGAGGAGATCCAGGATAAAGCTTTGTTCCGAAGGCCAAGAGTATGGAGAATGTGAAGGAGAAGAGGGTGGTCCACGGTGTCGAATGCTGCAGAGAGGTCGAGTAATATGAGCAGAGTGTAATGACCTCTGTCTTTGGCAGCATGGAGGTTGTCAGTTATTTTAGTGAGGGCTGTTTCAGTAGAGTGAGCAGTGCAGAAGCCAGATTGTAGAGGGTCTAGGACAGAATAGGTGTTGAGAAAGTGTAGTAATTGAGAGAATACAAGACGTTCAAGGAGTTTGGAGGCAAAAGGCAGGAGGGAGGAGGGAGACAGGTCGATAGTTAGAAGGACAGGTAGGGTCAAGCTTGCTGTTTTTGAGTAATGGTATAACTGTTGCATGTTTGAAGGAGGATGGAAAGGTACCACAGTAGAGGGAAGAGTTAAAGATCTGTGTGAGCATAGGGATTATAGAAGGAGCAAGAGGTTTTAGGAGATGGGAGGGAATGGGGTCAAGTGGGCAAGTGGTAGAGGGAGAAGAGGAGATCAGCAGTGACACATCCTCCTCCGAGATAGCGGAAAAGGAGTCAAGAAAGGCAGGAGGAGAGTTGGGAAGCATTGTGGGATGGGAGGAGGCAACAGATGAGATGTTCTGCCGTATGGATTCCACCTTTTCCTTAAAAAAGTCAGCAAAGTCCTGAGGTGAGATGGAGGAAGAAGAGGAGGCAGCTGAGGGTGGTCTGAGTAGAGAGTCAAAGACAGAAAAGAGACGGCGTGGGTTAGACTTGTGTGTGTTGATTAGTGATGAAAAGTAGGTTTGTTTAGCCTGAGAGAGGGCAGAGTTGAAACAGGATAGCATAAATTTGTAGTGAAGGAAGTCTGCGAGAGTGTGAGATTTCCTCCAGAGGCGTTCAGAGGAACGAGTGGAGGAACGCAGCATGCGTGTGTGGTAGTTTAGCCAGGGTCTGGGGTTAGAAGGGCGCGGACGGCAGAGAGAAAGCGGGGCATGAAGATCAAGAGAGGAAGATAAGGCAGAGTTGTAGTTCCTGACCAGGTTGTCAGGGTCTGAAGCAGAACTGAGAGAGGAGAGGGAGGAGCGTAAAGTGGAATCAAGAGCTGGTAGGTTAATAGAGCGCAGGTTTCTGCAAAAACGAGGGCGAGATGGAGATGGAGAAGCGAGAGAGAGAAAATGAGATGAGGTGATGGTCAGAGAGAGGAAATGGGGAAATGGAGAAATCGGAGAGAGAGAAGTTTTTAGTGAAAACCAGGTCTAGGTAGTGTCCATCCTTGTGGGTGCTGGCTTCAGTCCACTGTTGAAGGCCAAAAGAAGAGGTTAGAGAAAGAAAACGGGAAGCCCAAGGGAGAGAGGGGTCATCAATGTGGCAATTGAAGTCCCCAAGGAGAAGAACAGGGGAGTCTGAGGAGAGAAAGAAAGAGAGCCAGGATTCGAAGTGAGAGAGAAAGGCAGAAGGGGGATGAGTAGAGGAAGGTGGGCGATAGATGACCGCCACATGGACCGGGAGAGGAGAGAAGATCTGGACAGTGTGAGCCTCAAAGGAGGGAAAAGCAAGAGAGGGGGGAATAGGAAGGATTCGGTAACGGCAGCGAGAGGAGAGCAGGAGCCCCACGCCTCCACCCCTGCCATCAGGGCGCGGAGTGTGGGAGAAGGAAAGGCCACCATAAGAGAGGGCAGCTTCCAGAGCAGAGTCAGACTGAGTGAGCCAGGTCTCAGTTATAGCAAATAGGAGCAGAGTGAGAGAGAAAGAAGTCATGTACAGAGAGGAACTTGTTAGAGAGGGAGCGAGCATTCCAAAGGGCACAGGAGAAAGGGAGAGAGGAGGGTGGGTGGCAGGGGATGGGTATGAGGTTGGAGGGGTTAACACCAGAAGGAGTAGACGTTGCATGTGGGAGGCGAGGACGAGAGCACGTAGAAATAAGGCAGGGACCAGGATTGGGAGAGATATCCCCAGAAGCGAGGAGGAGAAGCATGGAAAGAAAGAGAATGTGTGAGGATGATTTGTAGGGGTGTGTTTTAGTGCAGGAGGTATAGCTGTGGGGTGTGAGAGGGCGCAGGTAAGAAAGGAGTTCATGTGAACTGAGAAGTGGTGAAGTAAGGAGAGATGGCGAAATATGAATAGCGTTAGAGACATGATGTGGCTGGTGGAAGGAAGTGCATAATTTGTAAATAAGTGAGGTTACAGCAAATATAAAAAGTAAAGGTGGCATCACAGCAATAGTAATGTGTTGAGATGTGCAGTGTGGGATGATAACCTCCTTTCCAGCGTAGTTCAAATGCAGGAATCAGAAGCAGTAGATGATGTCCACTTTTTCCACTTCTTTTTTGAACTTCCACAGTACTTGAAAGATTTCTACTTAAAAGCATTTCTGCTTAAGAGCAAAGGCTGCAGGCAGCAATGGCTGTTGTAAGTTTACTTATATACATTTAGAAAGTCACCTGGCTGGCACAACAAACTTAATTAGCACATGTGAGCTAAGTTAAAGCAAATGGTTTTTCAAAGGTGGGTGTTGTCTTGCACAAGTGTGAAAGATGAATTAAATTAAGACAATAGGGGGATGATTTACATACAGACACTTTGGAAGATGTTTTTTTTACCTAAATTGAACTAAATAGACAGCAGGGTATGATGAGTGCAGGACAGATGGACAAATTGAGATGTTTTTTACCTGAGAAAAGACAAGACATGAGATGAGATGAGAAGCAGATCAATGGTCCCAACTTCCTTTTTTAAACATTATTGGCCAGTAATGCCCTGTTCTGAGGGGATTATTACTATTATTATAGGCTAAATGTAGGCTTATTTTTTTTATTTTTCATAAAAAATATAAATGTTTGTAGTCATTGATTTTTATCAGCATGATTGTCTACATTCTTATGCTTTTACTGCAAGTTTATTCCAACAAAAATTGTACATATACACAGCCCCCTCTATACACACACACACACACACCCACACTCACCCACACACCCACACTCACCCACACCCACACTCAAACACACCCACACTCACACTCACCCACACCCACACCCACCCACCCACACACACACTCTCCCACACCCACACACACACTCACCCACACACACCCACACTCACCCACACCCACACTCACCCTCACCCACACTCACCCTCACCCACACTCACCCTCACCCACACCCACACTCACCCACACCCACCCACACTCACCCACACCCACCCACACTCACCCACACCCACCCTCACCCACACTCACCCACACCCACACTCACCCTCACACTCACCCACACCCACCCTCACACTCACCCACACTCACACTCACCCACACTCACACTCACCACACTCACACTCACCCACACTCACACACACTCACCCACACTCACCCACACCCACACTCGCACACACCCACACTCGCACACACCCACACTCGCACACACCCACACTCATACCCACACTCACACCCACACACACACACATACTGCAGCCCCCCCTCTATACACACAAACTCACACTCTGCAACCCCCCCTACAGCTGCGACATCCTTTATTCTTACACTTCCCGCACGGCAGGATGCGTGCGGGAAGCGTGGGGACGCGGCTTGTTGCGGCGTCACTGTGACGTCACAGTCACGTGCGCGCCAGGCTTCCCCGGCTTCCCCGACACCCCTGGAGTTTAAAGTGAGGTAAGCGGAGGTGCGGGGAAGCAGAGGGGCAGAGCAGGAGCCGGGTTCGGGGACGGGAACGGGGGCTAAAATGCGCCCGAAGTGGAGGGGGGGTGCGTGGGGGAAACGCGGCGGCGCGCGGTCTAGACCGGGCGCCAGCCGGAGTAGATCCCGGCATGCCGCCGGCATTTGTAAGAATAAAGAATGTCGCTGCTGTATATACACAAACACACTCTGCAGTACCCTCTACACTGTGCAGCCCCCCCCTCTACACCCACAAAACACACTGCAGACACAGACACCAACAAAACAGACTGCTGCCCCCTCTACATCCACAAAACACACACCAGCAGCTTCCTGTAAATCCACACACTGCAGACACACCAACAAAACACTCTGCACCCTCCTCCAATCACAAAACACACACTGAAGACACACACACACTGCAGCTCCCCCTCTACAAGAACAAAACACACACAGCAGAAACACACCAACAAGACTCTGCTCCCCCGTCTACACCCACAAACAACACACCAGCAGAAACACACACAAAACACTCTGCTGCCCCTTTAACACCCAAACACACACCAACAGAAACACACTTATAAAACACTCTGCTGATCCCCTTTACACCCACAAACACACACAGCAGAAAACAACCAACAGACTCTGCTGCCCCCTCTACACCCACAACACCACCCAACAGAAGACACACTTATAAAACACTCTGCTGATCCCCTTTACACCCACAAAACACACACAGCAGAAACACACCAACAAGACTCTGCTGCCCCCTCTACACCCACAAACACACACCAACAGAAGACACACACTTATAAAACACTCTGCTGATCCCCTTTACACCCACAAAACACACTCAGCAGACACACAAACCTTTCCCTTCACTCTCCTGTGCGGAGCTCTCTGCAGGTAGGGTGGGGGAGGAGTCAGTGCCTTGCTGGTATGCTCTGTCCAATCACCTCCCCTGTCTAAGTGCAAATTTCACTCTTTGTGAATTAAACCTGAAAGCTGATTGGCTGAAAAACTTGGCAAGCTGCCAAAAATTCCGGGCCTCTACTGATTGGATAATGCCCGGAATTTTAACCAATCAGAGAGCACGGATTTCAATAATGCCCTGAATGTTACTGCTTTAGCCTATAATTGATGGTAATCTCTAGATCAGGCAGTGTGGTCATGGGGACATCCCATTTCTTACTCACATACTGTAGGAAATAAACAGTCTTTCAAAAGTTAAAGAGCCCGCTGGGGAGCACAAAAGGGTTTCCACATCCAATACACAACTTTGAATTTGGTGCCAGAACTCCTGAATAAAGACTCCACAGGTACAGTACCTCTCCTCAGTGCTCTGTCCCTGGGGGCAGTAAGGATGGATCTGCTTATAGGGTTTGGTTGACTCACCCAGTTAGTGTGTCTTGGTCCCCCACACTGTGCATTTACATTCACCTAATTACTCTGCATTATTCGGCATGCATGCTTCATCCCAATACAATACATTCCACTTTAAAAGCTGAATGTCCAGAGGTCCAGCATTAGCTTAACTACTGAAAAACCCCTTTTCATTTCAAGGGACCCTGATCATTTTCAATCTAATACCAACCGGTAACTAAATGGTAAAAACAGATATCTTGTTCTGTATTGTGCTTTTATCCTGTGTTTTATTGTGCTTTTTATTTGTTTCAATATATCTGTCATCGGTAAATAGTTTGCAATTTGACAATTAGATTCTGGGCGTTTTCTTTTTGCTTTTCTCTGTTACAAAGAGTCCTGGGCCTGATTAAAAAAAAAAAGTGAAATGTGAAGTGGTTCCGACACTGTGGAGTGGGACTAACTTGGGTCTGGGGAACAATGGTTCAAAAGAGTGGAGCCTTTGTTCGACCCAGGCTCCAAGGCACCTACCTGTGCGGAGAACCATTGCTGGGTATTGTCCCCGTCGACATCATTCTCATTGGCCAGTGTGAATTTTCCACTCCCCTTAAGCCCGCCGTGTGTTACAAACACTGTCACCACCCCCGGCCTGGATTGGCCCATCACAGGCGAGCCCTCACTCTGATTGGGACGCACACAGCATCCGTGCGCTGATTAGTCTACACCCTGTCTTCCATGCTTTCCTGCTGAGATGGCTGCCATTTTCTGCTCATTGGTAGTAGAGTTTTGGGTAAGTTGGTTCCAAACTGTGAGTAGTGTTGTGCCTGTTGACCTCGTTTACAATAATTTTGTTTTATTTAACCCCTTGCTCTTTACGCGGTCTCTCGTGACAATCCCTTTTTAAATTAATGTTTTTTAAAAAAATCGTTTGAGAGGTATTTAGTTTTAACATTTTTTTTACACGTTAAAATTGTTTTTAAATGAATTATATTTTAAAATAAATAAAACGTCCTTGATTTCACATAATGTTGCAGATATGGGGTAGAGAATTGATTAAGAGTAAGGTAGCCAATTGATTATGGAGAAAGTGGAGGATGCTGCTATCATTGACAGCTGGAGGGTGAAGGATGGGTGTCAGAATCCCTGTAATATTGGCAGATACGCCTTCTTAAGGTCAACATGTCTTCAACGTCTTCACTGTCACTAACTGGTCCTAAAACATCAATGACACCTGTGCTGGACTGGCAGCAGAACCGTGATACAAATAAGCATTTATTATTTATCATCACAATATTACTAGCATATCAGTACATTGCCCAACTCCTTTCTGTCCTATGGCTTTCATTTAAGAATCTGATTCTGTTAATTTGCTTCTTTTTTATAGGTCCTCATTACCCACTAAATATATTGCTGTAAATTGTGCTAAAATGGATCAACGTCTCAGAACAGAACCGTGCTCTTCCCGCCTGCGCTGGATTTGTGAAAAAGAAATGGAAACCTTTGATTTAGGCGGCAGTCTCCAGGGCTGTTTTACACCATAAGTGTCCTTGACCTGTGACCTTCCCACTTATTCCACACTATGGGAGTGATGTTTAAAGGCAATTTTAAATAAAAATGTTTTGCATCATTGGCATCTTGCACAGTGTGACATGAATATCTCAAGGTTCTTTGCTCACATTTTTGCCACATGATACACAGATTATAACAGGACGTATCAAAGCGCGCTTCACTTTTGACCTTTTACAGGCTTCAAAATAATCTCCGGGTCGGATGTGGCGTAAAATCTCATCAGCATTTCTTATATGTAATATAAATACAAGATGGAAATTGTTCGATGAGTGTTAACACCAATGTAGCCACTTCCCCTGAACCACAGCACAGAAATACATTTTTCTCGTCTCAGCGTCGACAAAACTCACACCGCGGTTTGCCAGGGGAAGTAAGAATGTAACAGCGAAAAAGAATATGCACACAGCGCACCAGGGATTAGTATAAATAGCATATTTATTCAGATCTCACAGGCTACAATACCAGCATTAAAATACACAAAGTGACGGGAAATATAGTTGAGCAATGATTGATCACCTATGGTGAAACCACGTACATGCAAAGATACAGTGAAGATGGTAGCTATAACGTATAGTAACTACAACTCACTGCAGGCATATAAAGTGCAATGCAAACTGCCCAAAACAACATCCTCAGGATTTTCTGCCGAATTTGATTCCAGGAAGTCTGTGACGAGGTCCCGGTCAGGGTGAGCACTTGCAAGCAAGCGCCCTGCACCTAGGAAAGGATAGATTTCAACACCAAGACCCCAGTAAGTGTGTATATTTCTATGTTTCCAAGGTTTTTATCAAAATAAACCCCATTTTATTCCACCATCTTGTTTTGCCTAGTAAAAGATCCCAGATATAGATTTGTTAGAAGTCCTGGTCTCCCAGGCTTTTTCTGGTGGCAGCGGTGGGATCATAGGGCTTTGGACTATAACTTCCTGTGGGGAATTATAGTACAAAGTGAGCTTGTGGATTGCAAGCTCTCAAAACAAGTGGTGTCGGAAAACACGTTATACAAAACAAGTGGTGTCGGAAAACACGTTATACAAAACAAGGAATAAAACTTTACAGTGTCACTTAGTTTAGTACCACAAGGCAAAGATGGCTTCCCAATGGCAGCAGCAGCTGCCAAGTGTGAGACCTTCGGTCTGCAAACGGAGGGCCACAGCAAGGCGGAGCTGGAAGGGATACTGGAGGAACATGAAGATGCCCTTGTCAGTGCTAACCCGGTGGGAGCTGTTGCCTGTACAGAGCACTGAGGAACAGAGCCCGGGGGACCGGTCCAGGTCCCCCTGGTGGCTCAGGGGGTCTGTATGATATGAATACATCTTTAAAAACAACAATAAAGATGTATTCATATCATACGTTTTAAAGTTATCTTTTGTTCTTGCAAGTGTATTTATATTGTGACTAGTTGGTATATTATGTTTTATTATGCGGATGTTTATTACCTATTATTATAATTTAGTACCATGTGAATGCACCTTATACTTATCCTAGTTGAATGGGTAAAAGGTATATCCTCACCGGGGTGGACTTCACCACGAGGTATCCCGAGACAGTAGCACTATCCCCCATAGAATCCCAGAAGGCAGTGGAGGTGCTAGACAATGTATTTACTAGGGTAGGTTTTTCTACAGAGTGTAAGGATTCTGCTGGATCCGTGCCGGGTTTTCACTACAATCCAGGTTTTCTGTCTCTCCTGCCCTACATGGACAGAGGGGGAGGTGAAAGAGGGACAAGGGCAGAGGGGGGGTGAAAGAGGGACAAGGGCAGAGGAGGGTGAAAGAGAGACATGTGGGTGTGAGACATATTGGGGGGAGGGTGAGACACACTGGGGGAAAGTGAGAGAGTCACTGGGGAGGGAGAGTGATAGACACTGGGGGGAGCAAGTGAGAGACACACGGGGGGAGGGAGAGAGACACTGGGGGGAAGGAGCGGTGGGGGTCTTTTAAAAATGTATTGGGCGGGGGGGGGTCTTTTAAAAATGCATTGGGCGGTGGGGGTCTATTAAAAATGTATTGGGGCGGTGGGGGGTCTATTAAAAATTTATTGGGGCAGTGGGGGTCTATTAAAAATGTATTGGGGCGGTGGGGGTCTTTTAAAAATGATCTTGAACCAAGAAAATATTTAAGGGGTTCCATTCTGTTTTACAAAATATAAAAAGGTTCCACGACTAAATTTAATTGGGAAACACTGCCATAGGGGGTTGCCGAGCAAAGTTCTGTGTGTTTGCAGATCCCGTCGGTCTTTGCAGTTACACCTTAACCTCTTGCCTGTTTTGAATTCTTGTTTCTGACCCAGAACGTGACCCCGACCTCGCTGCCTTCTGCCTGCCCTGACCTCCAGTTGCCTCCTCGACGTTGCACCTCTGCCGCAAGCCCTGACCTCTCTGCCTGTCCGATGGACTTTGCAACTCTGCTGCCAGCCCTAACCTCTCTGCCTGTCCCATGGACTTTGCAACTCTGCTGCCAGCCCTGACCCCTGCTTCCATACCGACTACGGATACTCTTACAGGACTCTGTCCCTGGGCTGTGATCGGTTTATTTGCATCCCTACTTCAGCCCCTGCGGGTCCACCTCCTGGTTTGAGATGAGCATCGTCTGACAGAGATTCTAACTGATCATGGGGCACAATTCATATTGGAACTGCTGCAATGTCTCTGGGCTTCATGTGAAGTTAAGCAACTCCGCATGGTCCCCTACCACCTCAAAATGGGCAGACTGTGCAAGAGGTTCAATGGTACCCTGAGCAGATGCTTTGGCTATTTATTGAGGCCAAAGGGGGAGGGGGACTGTGAAGCTCATCTACAACTCATATTTGCATATAGTGAGGTGCTGCAAGAGTCAACCCCTTCTCCCCTTTTGAGTTTCAAGAGTGTCTTGGAGGGAGACCTCACCCCTCCTATGGTTGCCCCCGGAACCGTGCCTATCACGCTAGTCGAACTGTTTACTCTCGATGTCAGGTTGCGTCCAACCTCGACGGTAGCGCAGAGGTTACAGTTCGTCCAACTAGCAGTGAGTGTTTAGAATCTTGATTTCCCGAAAACCACCCTGCTGGCTGAGGATGGTGCACCCCGGTACCATGCCTCGTAGTCCCAGAGAAGGTGACCCCGATAGTCCCAAGAGCTGACACTCTAACGCTAGAGTGTCAGCTGAGCACCCAAGAAAGAGAGGGAGAGATCAGCCAACACAGTGCTGGGGATCTCACCTCACTGACAGCCTCCCAGCAGGCTGAGGAGGGCACTGCCTTGTGTCCAACCCGGTAGTGCCAGAAGGTGTGTCCATGGGGGCACAGTGAGGAGCGGGTCCAAAACCCTGCCGGTGTGCCAGTGAATCAGGCACTCCCAAGAGCTGACACTCTAATACCAAAGTGTCAGCGGGACACCATTGGGGCTGAGGGAGAGATCAGCCAAGCTGATGCTGGGGATCGTGCCTCCCTACAAGCCACCATGAGGGCAGAGAATGGTGCCATGCCTCAGGGCCGCCAAAATGGCGACCAGCTGTGTGCCAGCATGGCCACAGGCAGAGAAGCGGGTAGTGACCCCCGCTGTAATTCCTTGTGCCCCCCGATCCAGTAACCCTAGTCTGGGGCAACGTTCCCCAGCTACAGAGAGGACGACCGGTGAGATGCTGTCCCCTGAACTCAAGCAGCCAGCAGCCGTTGAGCAGCAGCTACAGGAAAAGACACAGTCAGCGATCCCTGCAGCCCCTGCCAGCGACACAGCTATGGAGCTTCCAGATGGGCAGCAGTCTACCGCCATCAGGCAGGAGGACCAACCGGTCCACAAATTTTGCTTTTGCATCCAGGGGTCCCAGGCAATCGGCAGGCAATCGGCCTGGGGGTCCCTAGCAACAGGGTACTTCCTGGGCAGCCTGATAGGGTCTGGCCCAGGCACCGGTTCCCATGGACAGGGAGACCGGTGATGGTACATAAAGAGGATGCTCTTGTGACCGCAGTCAAAGAGAGCCACAGTTGGGCAGTTGCCCAGGCAGAGGTGCAGTCGGCACCGATGCTCACCAACTTTGTTTATGCTCCCAAGCTTTTGGAGCCCACGCGCATGGAGGACCTCGAAGGGACCAGGCAGGTAAGTCAGAACATGCCCGACCAGTGTCCCCATGTGTATAATGTTCCCCACTGTGACCTTTCATCTGACTGCATGACAGACAGGGAAATACTGGAGCTCAGTGAGTGGTACCAGGAGATGGTGCAGACAGATGCTGATTTGCCTGCCGACCATAGTAGGCATTTTGCCTGGGTACCATCCCCTGGAGCTCCTGCTAGTTCAGAGACAGCAAGGGGCCAGTTAGTGGTTCCTTGGAGGTTTAGGGCAGGCTCCGTTGAGCAGGGGGAGACAGCTCCCCAGCTCACAACTCCCCTCTGGGAGTGGAAGTGAAAGGTGTTAGGGAGACCGAGGGTCCCTGCTATGGGTGAACAAAGCAGGACCCAGTGTACTGATCGCCCAGTAGACCCCGGGGGTCTGCAGCCCCCCATCAGACTGAGTACAGTGTCTTGATGGAGAGGAATGGATAGAGATGAAGGTCAGGGACATGCAAGGGTAGTATAGGGATTTAGTGACCCCCTACAGTGTTCTAACTGACCCCCGGACTAAGGTGGATAGGATGTGGTGAGGGAGTGGGATGCCAACATATGTAAGAAAAAAACAGGACAAAAAATAGTGCAACACTGTGGTTGAATCTCAGTATTTTTAGATGCAGTCGTCCGCAAACATTATACTCACATGTATGTGATTAATCAAAGCAAATCACACTGAATTTGCAGGAACAGGGGTCCCACGTAGAGGACCCTCTAGAGGCAGGATGGGTGGATAGGGTGCACTGAGGCAGAGAAATGGAAAGATACCATAGCTTAGACTGTACAAAAATTTTAATCTGCTAAAAGCACTTCACAAGTGCACACTTAAAATTTCAGCAGTATAAATGAGCATAAAACACAGAGTGAATTGGGCGAGGGACGTTCTCACCTCTCCTTCTTCCCCTGGAGTCACGCTTGATGGGTTGTGAACGCTGTGCAGCCGGTGCTAATAAATGCGGCCGCAAGAAGCACCAAATCAGCTGGGCATCCGTCCCCCACAATCTCGTTCCGTTCTGGCCTTGATTCAACGCATTTCGCTATATAAAGTGGCTTTGTCAGGAGATTCCTATACTGCTGCCCCCTATCCACCCATCCTGCCTCTAGAGGGTCCTCTACGTGGGACCCCTGTTCCTGCACATTCAGTCTGATATGCTTTGATTACTCACATACATGTGAGTATAATGTTTGCGGACTACTGCATCTAAAAATACCGAGATTCAACCACAGTGCTGCACTATTTTTTGTCCTGTTTTTTTCTTACATAGATTGGCATCCCACTCCCTCACCACTCACATCCTATCGACTGCATCCCGCTCCCTCACCACATCCTATCCACTGCATCCCGCTCCCTCACCACTCACATCCTATCGACTGCATCCCGCTCCCTCACCACATCCTATCCACTGCATCCCGCTCCCTACACCAAATCCTAATCACTGCATATCCGCGATCCAGGCGCCACCATCCCTATCCACTTGCCATCCCGGCTGCCCTCCACAACACATCCTATCCACTGCATTCCCGCTCCTCACCACATCCTCTCCACTCGATTCCCGCTCCCCGCCACATTCTATCCACCGAAGCCCACTCATTCCCTCCACATCCTTCGACTGCATCTCGCTCCCTCACACACTCTATCGCACTGCAATCCCGCGCCCTCGCCACTACATGCTATAGCACTGATCCCGCTCCCTCCACCACATTACGCTCACCTCACCCAATCTCGCACTCATCGCTCCTGCGCCCAGTCATCCACTGACTTCCGCTTCCCGTCACCACATATCGACCATGCATCCCGCTCCCTCAAACCTATCACTGCATCCCGCTCCATTCGTCCAATCCTAATCACTGCATCCGCACTCCTCACCCGAACATCCTATCCACTGCATCTCGCTCCCTGCAACAATACCTATCACACTGCGATCCCGGACTCCCTCGCCAACACGCCTATCCACTGCATCTCGCTCCCTCGCCAACATCCTATCCACGCATTCCCGCTTCACATCCTATACACTAGCCGTATCCCTGCACCGACCGCTTCACTCATCGCCCTCAACTCCTATCCTCACTAGCATCGCCGCTCCGCTCGCCATTCCCTTCCACTGCATCCCAAGCTCCTCACCACTCCTATCCACTGCATCCCGGCTCCCTCTCACCAAGTCCTATCCACCGCATCCCGTCCCTCAGCCACATCCTATCCTACTGATTTCCGCTCCCTCGATACATCATCATCCCTATCCCACTGCAGTCCGCTCTCTCACCACATCCTATCCACTGCATTCAGCTCGTGCCCACCCTCCGGACATCCCGACGCTCACCATCTTTGATCCGCTTCTCCGCATCTGATCCTCTTCAAACATTAATCCACGTGCCATCCACGCTTCCTCTCGGCAATCCTATCCAATTGGATTCCGCCTCCCTCGACCAACATCCACCCAACGCATCCGCTCCCTTCGCACATCCTATCCACTGATTCCCGTCTCCTCGCAATCCTATCCACTGCATCCACGTCCCCCCACATCCCTACCACATGCATCCCGCTCCCTCGCACCAAATTACTATCCAGACATCCGTCCTCGCCACGCCATCATATCCACGGCTTCCGCTCACTCCACATTCCTATCCACGAAGCCCGCTCCTTCGCCACCCTACCTACATGCATCACTCCTGCCCCATCCCACACTGATCCGACAGATGCCATACTATCCCGCATCCTCGCTACTCTATTTCAACGAACCGTCTCCCTCGTATCCACACGCATCTCGCCTCACCTGCATCATCGTCCACGCATCCCGCTCCCTCACCCACATACTATCACACGATTCCCGCATCCTCCCACTTCCTACTTCACACGCATCGCCCTTCTCCTCACCAATCCTATCCACTTGCATCCTTCTCCCCGACGTACAACTAATTGCATAACGCTTCTCACCATCCACAATATCCATCGCACTCCCTGCTCCCTCGCAACAATCTACTCTGCATCTCTCATATCCTCTCACATCCTACCCCTGCCACACCGTCTCCTCTCGCCACATCCTCTTCCATCATCGCACCCTCACACGCACCATCCTATCCACGAATCTGCTCCTCACCCTAACACATCATCCACCCGCATTACCGATCCCCGCACATCCTATCCACTGCCATCCGCTCCTCCCACATCCAGTATCCACGCCATCCGCTGCCCTCTCCACTCCTATCACTGCATATCCCGCCCTTCCCTCGTCACCATCCATCCACTGCATCTCCTTTGCTCATCGCCAATCCGTATCCAACTGCATCCCGAGCCCTGCCACATCCTATCCACTGTATCCCAGCCCTCGCCCACATGCCTATCTCACTTCTGACTCCCGCTCTCCCTCCTATCAATGCTCACGCTCCCATCGCCACTCACTGCATTCCGCTCCGACAACAGCCTCCATCGACACTGCATCCGCTCCTCCCACATACTATCACTGCATCCGCTCCCTCACCACATCCTATCCACTGAACTCCCTCGCACTCTCCCTGCCATATTCCTACACAACTCTCCCACACTGCACCCGCTCCCTCGCCACATCACTACTCCAACTGACATCCCGCTCCCTCGCACCCACATTCCTATCCACCCAGTGCTCCCTCCCAGACACTCCATCCACTGCCACATCCTATCCATGCATCCTCCCGAATCCATCGCTCCGCTACCACACATCCCTCCACGATCCCCTCCATCCTTCACTGCATCCCGCTCCTCACCACCATCCATATCCACTGCACTCCCTCTCGCCCTTAAAATCCTTTCCACTGCATCCGTTCACCACTCATATCCCCTCTCATCACACATCCTATCCACCGCATCCCCCACTCCTACGCCATCATCACATTGCATCCGCTCCGCTCCACCACACTCGTATCCACCGCATCTCGCTCCCTCACCACAATTCCTATACCCACCCATAGTTACCGCTCCCTGCCACATCACCTATCCCACCGCATCCCTCCCTCAACAACTATCGCTACTGTCTCACACATATTCCATTCCACTTAGCTCCTCCCTCACCACATCCTATCCACTGCATCCCGCTCCCTCACCACATCCTATCCACTGCATCACGCTCCCTCACCACATCCTATTCACATACTGCACCCGCTCCCTCACCACATCTATCCACTGCATCCCGCTCCCTCCACATCCTATCCACGCATCCCGCTCCCTCACCACATCTATCCACTGCATGACCGACCTCCCCACATCCTATCACATGCATCCCGCTCCCTCCACACACTATCCACCGCATCCCGCTCCCTTAACCACATCCTATCCACTGGCATCCTGACTCCCTCGCCACATCTATCCACTGCATCCTGTCCCTCGCCACATGTCTATCCACTGCATCCTGCTCCTCCCACATCCTATCCACTGCATCCCGCTCCACTCGACCAATCCTATCCACTGATCCGTCTTCCCTCATCCAGCACCTACACTCCTCCCGCTCCCTCAAATATCCTATCCAATGCATCCCGTCCCTCGCCACATCGACATCATCTGCACTTCCCGCTCCCTGCCACATCTATCCACTGCATCCCGCTCCCTACACCACATCCCATCACTGCATCCGTCCCTTCGCCACATCCTATCACTGCATCCGCTCCTCACCACATCCAATTCCACTGCATTCCCGCTTCCCCATGACCTCCATCATACCACTTGCCATCCACTGCTCCCTCCGTCACCACATCCTATCACTGCATTCCCGCTCCCTCCGACATCCTATCCACCATGCATCCCGCTCCTACCCAACATCCTATCCACTGCACTCGTCCCTCACCACATCCGATCCACTGCATCCGCCTCCCTCACCAATCCTATCCACTGCATCCCGCTCCCTCACCAAATCCTATCCACTGCATCCGCTTCCCACCACATCCTATCCACTGACATCCGCTCCCTCACCACATTATCCACTGCATCCGCTCCCTCACCACATCCTATCCACTGTCATCCCGTCCCTCACCACACATCCTATCCACTGCATCCGCTCCCTCGCCCATCCTATAGCATGCATCCCGCTCCATCACACATCTATCCACTGCATCCGCTCCCTCACCACATCCTATCCACTGATCCCGCTTCCCTACACCACATCCTATCCACTGCATCCCGCTCCCTCACCACATCCCTATCCACTGACATCCCGCTCCCCTCACCACATCCACTGATCCACGTCTCCCGCACCTCAATCCACCATATCCACTGCATCCGCTCTCTCGAACATCCCTATCCACTGCATCCCGCTCTCACCACATTTCCTACCACTGCATCTCGCTCCTCACCACAGCCTAATACCACGCATCCGCTCCCTCACCACATCCCTATCCACTGCATCCCGCTCCTCACACACCACATCCTATCCACTGTATCCCGCTCCCTCACCACTTATCTCATCACGCATTTCTCCGGTCCCTCACCACAACCTATCCACTGCATCCCGCTCCCTCACCACATCCTACTCCACTGACATCCGCTCCCTACCACCATCCTATTCCACGGCCACCGTCCCGCTTCCTCAAACATCTATATCCACTGCATCCCGCTCCCTTCACCACATCCATCCATGCATCCCGCCCTCACGCCATCCTATCCACTGCATCCCGCTCCCTCGCCAATCCTATCCACTGCATCACGCTCCTAGTCACATTCCTATCCACGCATTCCGCTCCTCGCCACATCTCCCGCATCAAGCAGCCCGCTCCTCGCCCAACTCCTATCCACTGCATCCCGCTACCCTCTCCACATTCCCATCCACATGCATCCCGATCCTCGCCCACATTCGCTATCACCCACTTCGCATCCGCTCCCTCGCACATCCTATCCACTGCATCCCGACTCACCTCACCACATCCTATCCACGGCATCCGCTCCCGCCGCCGCCACACTATCCCACTGCATCCGCTCCCTCACCACATCCTATCCAGACTGCCTCTTCCCATCCCAACCAATCCTATCCACTGCATTCCCCACTCCCTCGCCACATTCAATCCACGCATCTGTCCGCTCCCTCACCACATCCTATCCACTGCATCCCGCTGCCCTCACACATTCCTATACACTGCAGTCTCCGCTCCCTCACACATTCATATCCACGCATCCCGCTCCCTCGCCACATCCTATCACTGCATCCGCTCCCTCACACCAATTCCTATCCCACTGCATCCCGCTCCCTCACCACATCCTATCCACTGCATCCCGCTACCTCTCGCCTCCAATCCTATCACTGCATCCCCGCCCACTCCCACATCACATCCACACTGCATCCCCCCCCGCTCCTCCAGCACATCCTCTCCACTGCATCCCGCTCCCATCGCACACATCCTATCCAACTGATATCCCGCTCCCTCCACCACATCCCTACAATCCACTGCATCCGCCCTCCCTTCACCACATCCTATCCACTGCATCCCGCTCCCTCACCACATCCTATCCACTGCATCCCGCTCACTCCACCACATCCTCATCCACTGCATCCCGCTCCCTCCACATATCCTATCCACTGCATCCCGCTCCCTCACCCCCATTCTATCCACTGCATCCCCTTCCCTCACACATCCTATTTCCACTGCATTCCCGCTCCTCCACCACATTCCTATTCCACTGCTCCGACTCCCTCACCACATCCTATCCATGCATCCCCGCTCCCTGCTACCACCATCCTCATCACTGCATCCCGCCTCACCTCGCCAACATCCATCCAAGCATCCCTCACCACAATCCTAGCCCTCATCCCGATCCCTCAACATCCACTCACGGATCCCGCTCCCTCAGCCACATCCTATCCACTGCATCCGCTCCTCGCACATCCTATCCACTGCATCCCGCTCCCTCAGCATCCATCCACTGCATCCGCTCTCAATCCATCGACATATCCAGTCTGCATACACCGCACATCCCTCCCAACATCCTATCCACCTGCTATTCCCGCTCCCCCACATTCCTATCCACTGCTCCCGCTCCCTCAACAATCCAATCCACTGCATCCGCCTCCCCACACATCCTCTATCCCACTCATCCCTGCATCACCTCTACCCCCACATCCATCCACTGACATCCGCTCCCTCACCACATTCATATCAAGGCATCCCGCTCCCCCACCACATCCTATCCACTGATCCGCCCATCACACATCCATGACCACTGCATCCCCGCCTCCATCGACATCCTCCCAATCTTGATCCCGCTCCTCACCCACATTCTTATCCACTGCATCCCGCTCCCTCGCCACATCCTATCCAACATCCCGCTTCATCCACCCAGCTCCTCCACCACTCATCCTATCCACTGCATCCCGCTCCCTCGCCACATCCTATCCACTGCATCCCGCCCCTCACCACCCATCCTATCCACTGCATCCCGTCCCTCACCAATCATATCCACTGCATTCCCGCTCCCTCACCACACCTCATCACTCCACTGCATCACCAGCTCCCTATCACAACCACTCCTCCACATCTATACTGCATCCCGCCCCTCACCACTCCTAACCACTGCATCCCGCTCCCTCACCACATCCTATCCACTGCATCCCGCTCCCTCACCACATCCTATCCACTGCATCACGCTCCCTCACCACATCCTATCCACTGCATCCCGCTCCCTCACCACATCCTATCCACTGCATCCCGCTCCCTCACCACATCCTATCCACTGCATCCCGCTCCCTCACCACATCCTATCCTCTGCATCCCGCTCCCTCACCACATCCTATCCACTGCATCCCGCTCCCTCACCACATCCTATCCACTGCATCCCCTCCTACAACACATCCCTATCCACCGATCCCACTCCCCACCACCACAGCCGATCCACTGCATCTCGCTCCCCTCCGCCACACACCTATTCACGCATTCCCGCTTTCTCAACACATCCTATCCACTGCACCCGCTCCACCTCGCCACTCCTATCTCCTGCATCCGCTCCCTCGCCAAATCCCTTCACTGCATCGCTCTCTTCACCACATCTCCTATCCACCCGCATCCCGCTCCCTCTCGACATCCTATCCACCTGCATCCCCGTCCCTTCGCCACATCCTATCCTCCTGTGCACTCCCGCTCCCCTGCACCACATCCACATCTCCACGCATCCATCCCGCCTCTCCGCCACATTACCTATCCACTGCATTCACTGTTGCCCACCCCTCAACACACTCCAGACGTCACCACTGATCCGCTTTCCCTCATCCATACTTATACATTAATAACCGTGCCATCCCACGCTTCCTTCGGCCAATCCTATCCACTTGAATCTCCGCTCCCTCGCCAACATCCACCCACTGCATCCAGCTCCTTCGCACATCCTATCCACTGCATCCCGCTCTTCGCAATCCTATCCACTGCATCCACGGCTCCCTCGCCACATCCCTACCAATGCATCCCGCTCACTTCGCACCATTACTATCCACCGCATCCGTTCCTCCCACCGCCATCATATCCACGGCATCCCCGCTCCTCACCACATCCTATCCACGAAGCCACGCTCCTTCGCCACACCTACCACTCATCCCCGCCCCTCCACCACACTGTCCAGATCCACTGCATCCCGCTCCCTCGCCACATCCTATTTCCACGGAATCCCGCTCCTCCCCCTCGTCCAAATCCTATCCACGACATCTCGCTACCTGCACATCCGTCCACGCATCTCCGCTCCCTCGCCCACATCCTATCCACGGATTCCCGATCCCTCACCACATTCCTACTCTCCACCCGCATCCCCATTCTCCTCACCAATCCTATCCACTGCATCTCCGCTTCCCTCGCCCGACAGTAATTCACCACACGTTAATTGCATAACCGCTATCTCACCATCCATTCTAATATCCATCTGCATCCTCCCTGCTCCATCGCAACAATCTACTCTCTCTCTCTTCCTCTCACACCCCCCCCACCACTTCTCTCCTCTCCCACATACCTACTTCCATATGCACCGCTCCATCGCACATCCTATCCAACTGAATCTGCTCTCTCACCCACATCATATCCACTGCATACCGATCCCCGCCACATCTATCCCTGCCATCACGCTCCTTCGCCAGCATCAGTATCCACGCATCCCGCTCCCTTAACCACTCCTATCCACTGAATACCCGCTCCTTCGCCTCTCTTACCATCCATCCACTGCATCCCTTTGCTCCATCGCCAAATCTATCAACTGCATCCCGGCGCCCTCACACATCCTATCCACTGTTATCCAGCTCCATCACCCATCATGCCTATCTTTCACCTTTCTGACTACCCCGCTCCCCTCCTACCAATCCTATCCCAATGCATCCGCTTCCCTCGACAACAGCCTCAGAACACTGCACCCGCTCCCTCACCACATCCTTATTCACTGCATACCGCTTCCCTCACCACATCCTATCCACTGAATCCCGTCCCTCGCAACATCCTACCACTGCCATTACGCTCTTTTCCCTACGACCAACTCTCCCGGACATCACTGCATCCCGCTCCCTCGCCACAATACTACTCCAACTGACATCCCCGCTCCCTCGCACCATCTCATCTATCACCCAAGTGCATTCCCGCTCTCACACATCCTATCCACTGCATCCCGATCCTTCGACACATCTATCCTACTCTGCATCCCGCTCCTCACACCAACATATCCACTGCACCTACCCCACATCCCCTATAACTAACATTCCTTTCCACTGATTCCGCTCCCTCCACCACATCCATCATGATCCCGCTCTCATCACACATCCTATCCCCTGCCATCCCGCCTCTCCTCGCCAATATCATCCAATTGCATCCGCTCCCTCCACCAACTCTATCCACTCCTGCATCTCGCTTCCCTCACCAAATCTCCTATCACCACACCCTGATTCACCGCTCCCTCGCCACACATCCTATCCACATGCATTCCACTCCTCACCCAACATCCATCACTGCATTCGCACCACTTGCATACCTATCCACCTGCATCCGCTCCCTCACCACATCCTATCCACTGCATCCCGCTTCCCACTCACCACATCACTATCCTACTGACATCACGCTCCCTCACCACATCCTATTCCACTGCATCCCGCTCCCTCACCACATCCTATCCACTGCATCCCGCTCCCTCCACATCCTATCCACGCATCCTCGCTCCCTCCCAATCTATCACTGCTGACCGATCCTCCCCACATCCTATCATGCATCCCGCTCCCTCCACACAGCCTATCCACCGCATCCCGCTCCCTCTAACCACATCCTATCCACTGCATCCGCTCCCTCGCCACATCTTCCATGCACCGATCCCTCGCCACATGTCGCTATCCCTGTCATCCGCTCCTCACCACCATCCTATCCACTGGCATCCCGCTCCCTCGACACAATCCTATCCACTGATCCTCCTTCCCTCATCCAGCATCCTGACACTCTGCTCCCGCTCCCTCACAATCCTATCCAACTGCATCCCGCTCCCTCGCCACATCGACTATGCATCTGCACTTCCCGCTCCCTGCCACATCCTATCCACGCATCCCGACTCCCTCACCACATCCCATCACTGCATCCGTCCCTCGCCTACATCCTATCCTGCATCACGCTCCCTCATCCACATCCATTCCACTGCATCCCGCTCCCTCATGACCTCCTTACCACTGCCATCCAGCTCCCTCCTCACCACATTCCTATCACTGCATCCCGCTCCCTGCCGACATCCTATCCACTGCATCCCGCTCCTACCCAACATCCTATCCACTGCACTCTTGATCCCTCACCATATACATACCACTGCATCCGCCTCCCTTCGCCACCAATCCTATCCACTGCATCCCGCTCCCTCACCAATCCTATCCACTGCATCCGCTTCCGCACCACATCCTATCCACTGCATATCCGCTCCCTCCCACATTATCCACTGCATCCGTCCCTCACCACATCCTATCCACTGCATCCCGTCCCTCCCCACATCCTATCCATGCATCCCGCTCCCTCGCCCATCCTATAGCATGCATCCCGCTCCATCAGCACATTCCTATCCCACTGATCCGCTCCCTCACCACATCCTATCCACTGATATCCCGCTGTCCCTCACCACATCCTATCCACTGCTATCCCGCTCCCTCACCACATCCTATCCACTGAATCCGCTCCCCTCACCACATCCGATCCCACGTCATCCCGTGCACCTCAATCCACCATATCCACTGCATCCCGCCTCTCGCACATCCTATCCACTGCATCCCGCTCATCACCACATCCTACCACTGCATCTCGCTCCTCACAGCCATAATACCACGCACTCCGCTCCCTCACCACATCCCTATCCACTGCATCCCGACTCCTCCAACCACATCCTATCCACTGTATCCCGCTCCCTCACCACTTCATCTATCCACGCATTTCTCCGTCCCTCACCCACACCTATTCCACTGCACCCGCTCCCTCCACATCCTATCCACTGACATCCGCTCCCTACCACCATCCTATCCACGCATCCCGCTTCCTCAAACATCTATCCACTGCATCCGCTCCCTTCCACATCCATCCATGCATCCGCGCCCTCACGCCAATCCTATCCACGCATCCCGCTCCCTCGCAATCCTATCCACTGATCACTGCTCCCTGCTCACTTCCACCACGCATTCCTATCCCACACTCCCGCATCTGCCGCTCCTCGCCCAAATCCTATCCACTGCATCCGCTCCCTCGGCACCATCTCATCCACAGCATCCCACTCCTCACACTTCGATCCCACTTGCATCCGCTCCCTCACCACATCCATCACTGCATCCCGATCCTCACCACATCCTATCCACTGGCATCCGCTCCCCGCGCCACACTATCCCACTGCATCCGCTCCCTCACACACACCCTGATCCACCACATCGCTTCCGATCCACATATCCACTGCATTCCCCACTCCCTCCCACATCCCTCAATCCACAGCATTCCCCTCCCTCACACACATCCTATCCACTGCATCCGCGCCCTCACACACGATTCCTATGACACTGCAGCATCCGCTCCCTCACCACATCCTATCCACGCATACCGCTCCTCAGCCACATTCCTAGCTACAAATGCATTCCGTTCCCTCCACCATCTATCCACTGCATCCCGCTTCCCATCACCACACCTCCTATCCACATCCCGCTATCCACTGCTACCTCTCGCCTACCACATCCTATCACACTGCATCCCCGCCCCTCCCACATCCATCCACACTGCATCCCACGCTCCCCGCACATCCTATCCACTGCATCCCGCTCCCTCGCACACCTAATCATCCATCACTGCATCCCGCTCCCTCACCAACATCCTATCCACTGCATCCCGCTCCCTCGCCACATCCTATCCACTGCATCCCGCTCCCTCGCCACATCCTATCCACTGCATCCCGCTCCCTCGCCACATCCTATCCACTGCATCCCGCTCCCTCACAATCCTATCCACTGCATCCCGCTCCCTCCACCCCATCCTATCCACTGCATCCCGACTTCCCTCACACATCCTATTCCAACTGCATCCCGCTCCTCGACCACATTCCTATCCACTGCATCCGCTCCCTCACCACATCCTAATCCAGCATCCCGCTCCCTCACCACAATCCTCAGTCCACTGCATCCCGCTCACCTCGCCACATCCATCACTGCATCCGCTCCCCCCCACATCCTATCCACTGCATCCCGTCCCTCGCCACATCCTATCCACTGATCCCGCTCCCTCGCCACATCCTATCCACTGCATCCGCTCCTCGCACATTCCTCACGATCCACTGATCCCGCTCCCTACATCATCCATCCACTGCATCCGCTCCCTCACCCATTCTATTCCATCATTGCTCCACCGCCATCCCTACCCAACATCCTATCCACTGCATCCCGCTCCCCACCACATTCCTATCCACTGCATTCCCGCTCCCTCACAATCATCCACTGCATCCGCTCCCCACACATCCTATCCACTGCATCCCGCATCACCTCTCCCCAACATCCTATCCACTGCATCCGTCCCTCACCACATTCTATCCAAGCATCCGCTCCCTCCACACACATCCTATCCACTGATCAGCCCATCACCACATCCTATACCACTGCATCTCCCGCCTCACATGCATGCCACATCCATGACCCATCTTGCATCCCGCTCCTCACCCCCACATTCTATCCACTGCATTCCCGCTCCCTCCACCACATCCTATCCACTGTCATACCCAGCTCCTCACACCCACATCCTATCCATGCATCCCGCTCCTCGCCACATCCATCCACTGCATCCCGCCCCTCACAACATCCTATCCACGCATCCCGCTCCCTACCACATTATCCACTGCATCCCGCTCCCTCGACCACACCTATCCACTCCACTGCATCACCAGCTCCCTCACCATCCTATCACATACTGCATCCCGCCCCTCACCACTCCTATCCACTGCATCACGCTCCCTCACCACATCCTATCACTAGCATCCCGCTCCCCTCACCACATCCTATCCACGCATCCGCTCCCTCGCCACATCCTATCCACTGCATCCCGCTACATCACCTACGATCCTCATCTCATGCACCAGCTCCTCGCCACATTCTCCCCAGCATTCCCCTCCCACCAATACGATCCACTGCCATCTTCCGCTCCTCTACCACATCCTATCCACTGCATCCCGCTCCCTCACACCATCTACCACTGCCAGCCCGCTCCCTCCCCAACATCCTACCACTGCACCACGTTTCCCTCCACTCACATCCGTATCCACCTGCCACTCCCGCTCCCTAACATCCTTTCCACTGACATCCCGCCGACTCACCAAATCTGATCCACTGATCCACGCTCCTCACGACATGCCTATCACTGCACCCCGCTCCCTCACCACATCCTATCCACTGCATCCCGCTCCCTCACCACATCCTATCCACTGCATTCCAAGGAAAACGAAGACTTTTCTGAGTGTGACGGTTGAGTGGGATTTTTCTAACATTTTCTATGTTTGCTTATTTCTGGTCATTTGGGCCTTTAAACAGATTGTTCTAACTGCTAACTACCCTTACTGGTTGTCACTGTTTCACTCTCTATGTTTTCACTCATTTAGAGTTGCACTACATCTAAGCACCAGTCCTGTTATTTTTGTCCCCTGACTAAGGTGACTGACCAGAGGTCATTGGTGCTGGTGGCCTGGTTCCCAGAATGTGGACCAGCATTTCAAGGTCTGCAGTGGACCCTTGCCCTGTTGAACTTGGACAATGGAGGGGGCAAGGAGTCCAACCCTGCTGGAGGACTTTACCAGCCAGAGAGACACGATTTCTTCCCTGCAACCTCAATTTTTTTCAGGCTCAGCAAGCCAGCTGCTATGGTGACTGTCCTGGCGCCTTCATAATTGAGGCCTTAATTAATAAAGGTGGAGCCCGGCTGGCTGCTCCTGAAACTGTATGGCAAGGGCTGAGAGTGTCAGCTATTGGGTCTAATATTGTACCTTACTGTGTTGCACTGTAAATCTGTTCCCTTTATACTGTCCCCCATAGGGTTATAAGCTAGGAACTGTGTGTGTGGGGGTTAACTGTGTAAGCCCAGTGGGATAGTTAATGCATTCTCTGTGTGTCCCCTTTGACTCCTGGTCCCGTAGCTGCCTGTGCAAGCTTATAAGTGGGCTGCCTTGTGTGGTGGCCTCTTATGAGAAATAGCTGCAGGGCAGAGTCTTCTGGAACATGAGGGAGAAGGGGGTATATTTTAACCTGTATTGTCTGCCAGCAAGGTTTTAGAACCCCCACATTTTAGGTCCAAATGGTGGAGTGCAAGCTCTTGGGTCTAAATGTTAGTTTTTTTGTGTTTAAAAACTACAATGCATTTTGTGTTTGTGCTATGAGTGGGACTGCACACAGGACAAAAGGCAGCCACCTGTGAATTATCATTTCAATGCCACCAGCTCAGGTATAGGGATAATACGTTCTGGAAAATAAAATGACCCTGTTTTTTCCTATTTCATGTTCCCTTAGCCCTAGAACTGTGACATTTCTTGTGTGTCAGTTTTAGGGGTGATATTTGGGTGGAAATACAAGTATTTTGGTTGCAGGAGTTGGGGGCCAAATATACCGGTAGTCCTTTAATTCTCCCCATCGAGCAGGCATGATTTGCCGGTACGCAGGGTGAATTACACCGGGGATTCCCTGTGTCCCCCAGACTCCTGGATTTCGAGCCCAAATATCCCCAAGTTATTTCCCTTATAAGTGTAGCCGGGACCCCTTTTCACCACCATTTGTTGTTGTGGGGTGGGAGATGCTGCACCTAGGGAACGCTCCGATAACGGAGGTTCCGCGTAGAGGGAGCCGCCATGTTAAGGTTGGCGCCGGTGCAGAACTGGCCTGGCAGGAGGTTGCGCATGCGCAGACAAGGTGAGCAAAGCCCGCGAAGGAGGAGAGCTCGGATAGGAGGGAAGTTAAGGAACTACGGGTCCCAGCAGCCCCGCGGGTCCCCGTGACGCGCGAGGACCAATCAGGTACGAGGAAGGGAGGAAAAGGAAGTGGTTGCGCGCACGTTTGGTTCACAGCTGGCTGTAGGAGGAAGGAGACGGAGCTCCGGTGTAGGGAGGCAGTCGCTCCCTACCTAGGCTGCATGGCCCAGGCCCAGTTAGGCCCTGAGCCCCAGTAGTGTGAAGCTGAGTTAGGGACTGGCCATAGACAGGTTCCGGATTCCCTTACTGTTACGTGATCGCTACCGGGACAGTTCTAAGTCAGCGGGAGGTCTGGACTCAGGCCCCGCTACCAAGCTGCAGGGTGTCTGGGTGGGATCGCCCCGGACACCTACGGGTGACATCATCTACGCCCACGCCGATCCTTTGTGAAGATTGTTGCAGAACCGGGTACAGGAGTGCCCGGAAGGTAAACGTCAAGTGCACCAACGGAGCATTTTCACTCCGGGACACGGTGACTGCGCAGTCACATACATATACATTCACTGTCTCACTTGAGGGTGGGGGACTTATTCCACGAGGGAACTGGACACGGGGTGGGATCACCCGGTGAAGGAACGGGGTGAGTGAGCGTTCGGCGAGACGCAGAGTATAGTGTCTCCTCTAGGGAGGGACACCTGTTGATATAAAGCTTATGGTTGCTACAAGTAAAGTTAATTGGTTGGTTATATCGCTGTGTGTGTGTGTTAATGTATATAAGTGTCCTGCGAAGACCCACTTCCCCTCGGGCAGAAGCTGTCGCAGGTGGAGGCGCTGCACCAAGTTATAAGTATTGTGCGTACCCCAGGCTCTCCGTGGCAGAGGCTCAGGCCCTGTGAGCCTACAGGTTATACAGCATATGGTAATGGTCTGTGTTCGCTAGGAACCAGGGCTACATAAGTATAATGTCCCCCAAAGTATATTCTGTAATGAAGTGTACTTTATATCGTGTTTTGTGTTTCCTATAAGGCCCTATACAGACAGCCCAGACATATGGTTAAGGTGCTAGCTAGTTTGCTTAGAGTCCGTAAATGAAGGAGGAGACGGGATGCTGAGAGGTGTCGGGGTGCTAAGTGGACGGGGCAGGGCTGAGTACTGGTTGTGGAGAACAGAGACCCCCTGGGGGAGAACCTTCTGGTCTGCTGGACGCATGGGTGCGTTGGAACTAGATATTCCGACAGATCCCAGCTAGGCCCCGACTCCCTGTAGCTTGTGGTGCTCTAGGGAAGGCCAGGAAGGTACCCACGTGCACCAATGGCTATACTCACAGACAGACTGTTTCCAGCCAGCAAAGCCAGGACAACCAACCTCACACTGAAGAGACCCACAAGGTGGAAACAGTCTGTCTGTGAGTGGGTTTACTGGCTTTGCATCTCACCCCAACCTTTGTTTAAAAGCTGTGTTTAAAGCAGCATGTATTGGCTTAAGGATTGCTCGTGCAATGTGAGCTTGAGACAAAAGGTGGCACTGTGTGTTCATTTGCATGTCATTTCCCAGAATCCCTTGCTGCAGTGGAAGGCTGTGTGGACGGGCGGTGATAATGGTGAAAGGCGGGGGGTTTGCAGGACCTGTCTAAGACATGCACATGAGCATACAGTAATATTGACAGTTGCTATATTATATATATATAATATTATTATATATATATTATAAAATAACACTAAAAAACAAAACAATAATTGACTCACAACACACACACACACACACCACACCACATATAATAATATGTGTGTGTGTGTGTGTGTGTTTGTGAGTCAATTATTGTACGCCAGACAGTTATACTGTCTGTACAATTATACAGTGTGTGTGTGTATATATATACACACACACACACCTGCATTATAGCCTTAGAATAATAAGACAGGTCTAATAAGATCATTATTGAATAATTTGATTGTCATGTAATGCTGATGTTACTACTATACAGGTCTCCATACAAGGGAATGTACACAATGTAATATGAAGTGCTCTTTGTATGGGAAGTCAGAGTTATAATACTGGGAGGCGACGTGTTCAAGACGCTCTGCCAGGCGGGATCCTATGGATTCACCAATTGGGCATTCTCAGTACTGGGGGACTAACAAGAATGTTAGACGCTTAGTACTTTAGTTTGATATTCTCCTGGATTGCCTTCCTGTTTCTCCTCTGCATTCCAGTTCAGTACCTTGGTGTAATCCACAATGGGAAACCATTACCACCTAAGCAGGCCCTTCTCCCCCCCCCCTTCCCCCCCCCCTCCCTTTCTTCCCCCACTTTTCCCCCCCCTTCATTCCTTCCCTTCCCAGTCCCACCTCACCCGTTCGTTGACAGCTGGATGATCCATTCATTGCACATTAATGTTGATTCATAAAATAGACATTTTAACTAGGGACATGGGTTAAATAGATGGTACGAGGAATTTATCCTATATACACTGTATAACACTAAAATAGCACTTTATATATACATATTAAATTAATTTAATTAGATATTCACTTAGTATGGCCAACTAGGGCCTGGGAGTTACCATTATAGAATAAGATAAAATAGGTATATAGTATATAGTTTATAGCACACTATAATATTTCACACAAACACTTTTTACTGATCACAGTATAGCACATATATGCAGATATACTTTCCGGGCCCCTGCCTTGTTGTGGCATACAGACATCCAGTTATATATTCTCCTTTTGATGTTTAGGCTTATTTTGTAGAACATTATATTCACATTTTATTTTAAATTATATATAAAATTATATCTAATTTCATTCTGTCCTTAGTCCAATCATATGGGAACAAGGAAATGGTAATGATTTATGCACTCATCTGGGTGCAATATTTAATATTTAATTGATGTGGTTGCATATATGTATATGTATATAAGTCATATGATCTCTGTTCCATCATCAATATTTAAGTAATATACTCCACACTGGCCTGTGTGTGATCATCCCTCTATCTACAGGTGGGATCTAGATATATATTATCATTGCACCAGTGATGTATCCCATGGTTACAAGATGGGGTTTGCACATACAGGATTAGTATTTTCAATTTGGGTTTGAGCCCTAGAGATTTGTTGTTTTATTATGTTGTTTTATAATGTATAATTGGTTATGATAACATTTTATTTCTTAATGTTTAACTGTGTTTTAACTGTATATGTATATTTAGTAATGAATGGATATGAAGTATATCAGTTATTTTTTCTCTCCTCCAATTCTTTCAGGGTAAATATCTGTTTTTATGTGATTATGTTTTCTATAGTGTTGGTAGCACGGATAATGACTGCAGCTGAGTAGGGGTGTTTTTCATCAATTACCATCATTGGAGTGTTGTATATAATAACGGACCTCCCCTCGTGTATCCCTTTGAAAAAAGTAGCCGAGACTGACGAAACGCGTAAGGAGCGTTGTGACGTCAGACGCACTGACATGAAGTCTACATCCAGCGCAGGAGCGGACTGATCCTAGCGCTAGTGTGCAGGCAATATCTATACGGAACTTTTGTCTGGGCACTATTCACAGCACACTAGCCCGGGAAACTGCTGGAACGCTGCTCGTTTGCCAACGGAGCCTGGGAATGCCCACCAAAGTCTGCATTTTGAACGGATGACTTACATCAGTCCTGGAAATCTGCTGAGACGCTGCTCCTTCACCAACGGAGCCTGGGGACTGCCCCAAGAGCTTGCAGTTCGAGATGGTGGTGATTGTTATCCACATATGCTTGATTTATTGTACTTTTGTAAGTGCGGTTTTACCCTCCTCCCCCCTCCCTCTCCATTAAATATACTTTTAACGCTATGGGCGTGCGCTCTCTCTCTTTTTTCCTTTGTAGATTCCTGTGGACGTGGTAGGTCCAACTGAGAGCTGCCGGAGACCCAGACAACCAGCACCCATATGATCATCATCGGGAACTATTTGAGGACTGGTTTATCAGTTCATTTGCATTTTTTTTCATGTGTGTTGTTGTATGTATTGTTATGGGCCTATCTTATGGTTATAGGTCTGTATACCTTTACAATATTGCTTAGATATTTAGTTATACATCAGTATTTTTACATAGACATACATAGGTTATATGTTCTTTAAGGCGCAGCTTTTTTCCTTTATATAAATTTATATATATATATATTATATATCATATATATAAGTAATATATATCTCTATATACACACACACACACACCTGCATTATAGCCTTAGAATAATAAGACAGGTCTAATAAGATCATTATTGAATAATTTGATTGTCATGTAATGCTGATGTTACTTACTATACAGGTCTCCATAAAGGGAATGTACACAATGTAATGAAGTGCTTTTTGTATGGGAAGTGAGTATTAAATACATCTCTTTACAATTCAGGGATTTTGAGTACAAGAGAATCTAACTGAGTCACTGCTTCAGAAGTCAGCAAAGCCAAATATTCAATTCCCACATTATATTACCATTTTAATTTTCCATATTGAACTTTATCCACAGGCAACAAATCATTATAGGCCTTTCTGGTAGCACAGGGTTAATTATTATCAAGCAGAATGAATGAAAAGTTGTGAGCACATGGGTAAATGCAGGCCACTTTCAGCAGCAGCAGCAGCAGCCTGGGTGCTATGGAACTAAGAAGAGAAAAATAAGTCTGTATGTAAGCAAGAGCTGGAAACTTTATTCAAAACTCAGACAAAAAGGTCCCCAAATTCCCCTTCCTTTTCTGCGTGGCTGAGCACACGGCAAATACGCCCTCTTGTTTCCTTTCTAATCTCAATGAAAGTTAAGCACTATATCTCCTTCCTCTTCTCGTGTGCCGAAGCTCACACAAGAACTGCGGGTTGGGCAGTGATGGCTAACAGGGTGGTCTACGCAGATCTGAAATTTGCAAGGTCTTCAGTACAGGTCTCATCCCAAGCGGGTAATCCATCCCAAACGGGTAATCCATCCCAAACAGGTAATCCATCCCAAACAGGTAATTTATCCTAAACAGTTAATCTATCCATATATAAATAATTTTCTACTAGACAGACCAGCAATGCCAAGCTTAACATTGATTAATCGTTTTAATTAGGAATCTTACCCACATTGTTGGACATTTTGCTGACACTATAGTATCTCTTAATCATGTTGAGTTGTCCTTTAGAATTTATAAGTCAGAGTTTAATAGATTACATGGAAGGTTGATAGGATTTTATCCCACTCATACTGTATTGTATTGTATTGTATTGTATGTCTTTATTTATATAGCGCCATTAATGTACATAGCGCTTCACAATAGTAATACATGTGGTAATCAAATAAATAACAGATAATATAAATAACAGATCATGGGAATACGTGCTTTAGACATAAAAGTAACATTAAGGAAGAGGAGTCCCTGCCCCAAGGAGCTTACAGTCTAATTGGTAGATAGGGAGAACGTACAGAGACAGTAGGAGGTAGTTCTGGTAAGTGCGTCTGCAGGGGGTCAAACTTATGTTTCATGTGTTCAGAATATCCACAGTGCTACTCATATGCTTCTTTAAGCAGGTGTGTCTTAAGGTGGGTCTTAAAGGTGGATAGAGAGGGTGCAAGTCGGGTACTGAGGGGAAGGGCATTCAAGAGGTGTGGGGCAGTCAGTGAAAAAGGTTTAAGGCGGGAGAGGGCTTTAGATACAAAGGGGGTAGAAAGAAGACATCCTTGAGAAGAACGCAAGAGTCTGGATGGTGCATAACGAGAAATTAGGGCAGAGATGTAAGGAGGGGCAGAAGAGTGTAAAGCTTTAAAAGTGAGGAGAAGAATGGAGTGTGAGATGCGGGATTTGATCGGAAGCCAGGAGACGGATTTCATGAGGGGAGATGCTGAGACAGATTTAGGAAAGAGTAGAGTGACTCTGGCAGCAGCATTTAGGATAGATTGTAGGGGAGACAGGTGAGAGGCAGGAAGGCCGGACAGCAGGAGGTTACAGTAATCAAGACGGGAGCGAATGAGGGCCTGAGTCAGAGTTTTAGCAGTCGAGCAACAGAGGAAAGGGTGTACCTTAGTTATATTGCGGAGGGAAAAGCAACAGGTTTTAGAAATGTTTTCAATGTGAGGGGCGAATGTGAGAGAGGAGTCGAGTGTGACCCCTAGGCAGCGTGCTTGGGCTACTGGGTGAATGATCGTAGTTCCAACAGTAATGTGGAAGGAGATAGTAGGGCCAGGTTTGGGAGGAAGTATGAGGAGCTCTGTTTTAGCCATGTTGAGTTTAAAGCGGCGGAGGGCCATCCAGGATGATATAGCAGAGAGACATTCAGAAACTTTGGTTTGTACAGCAGGTGTAAGGTCGGGTGTTGAAAAGTATATTTGTGTGTCGTCGGCATAGAGGTGATAATTAAACCCAAAAGATGCTATTAGGTCACCTAGAGAGAGTGTGTACAGAGAAAATAGAAGACGTCCCAGGACAGAGCCCTGGGGTACCCCCACAGAGAGATCAATAGAGGAGGAGGAGGTGTTAGCAGAAGATACACTGAAAGTATGATGGGAGAGGTAGGATGAGATCCAGGATAGAGCTTTGTTCTGAATACCAAGAGTATGGAGAATGTGTAAGAGAAGAGGGTGGTCCACGGTGTCAAATGATGCAGAGAGGTCGAGTAATATGAGCAGAGTGTAGTGACCTCTGTCTTTGGCAGCATGGAGGTCGTCAGTTATTTTAGTGAGGGCTGTTTCCGTGGAGTGAGCAGTTGCGGAAGCCAGATTGTAGAGGGTCTAGGAGAGAATAGGTGTTGAGAAAATGGATCAAGTGAGAGAATACAAGATGTTCAAGGAGTTTAGAGGCAAAAGGCAGGAGGGAGACAGGTCGATAGTTAGAAAGACAGGTAGGGTCAAGCTTGGTGTTTTTGAGTAATGGTATGACTGTTGCATGTTTGAAGGAGGATGGAAAGGTTCCAGAGCAGAGGGAGGAGTTAAAAATGTGCGTGAGCATAGGGATTATATTAGGAGCAAGAGGTTTTAGGAGATGGGAGGGAATAGGGTCAAGAGGGCAAGTGGTAGAGGGAGAAGAGGTGATCAACAGCGACACATCCTCCTCTGAGACAGTGGAAAAAGAGTCAAGGAAGGCAGGAGGAGAGTTAGGAAGAGGTGTAGGATGGGAGGAAGAAACAGAGGGGATGTTCTGCCGTATGGATTCCACCTTTTCCTTAAAATAGTCAGCAAAGTCCTGAGCGGAGATGGAGAAAGGAGAGGCAGCTGAGGGTGGTTTGAGTAGAGTGTCAAAGACAGAGAACAGTTGGCGTGGGTTAGACTTGTGCATGTTGATTTGTGAAGAAAAGTGGGCTTGTTTAGCTTGCAAGAGGGCAGAGTTGAAACAGGATAGCATAAATTTGTAGTGAAAGAAGTCTGCAAGAGTATGAGATTTCCTCCAGAGGCATTTGGAGGAACGAGTGGAAGAACGCAGCATGCGCATGTGGGAATTTAGCCAGGGTCTAGGGTTAGAAGGGCGAGTGCGGCAGAGAGAAAGTGGGGCATGTAGGTCAAGAGAGGAGGACACGGCAGAGTTGTAGTTCCTGACCAGGTTGTCAGGGTCTGTAGCAGAGCTAAGAGAGGAGAGGGAGGAGCGTAAAGTGTACTCAATGTCAGGTAATATATATATATATTGTATATCATTATAGTCAATTTTGACTAATAGGATAGAGGCGTAAAAGCATTCATACTATCTTCTATCATGACATAAATAGAAGTAGTCGTGTTAGTTCAGTTGCGATAGTGCAGAATACATTAGCAATTCAATATTACTGTAGATAATACCTTTTTTATTTGGATAACAATTATATTTTTAAACATATTTTATTGGAGAACATCCTCAAACCACTAGTCACAAACACCACCAGCTTCACACAAGATGCCACAGATTCCCTCACTAAACTAAACAACATCAGATAACTACACATGCAACACACTACTGTTTACCATGGATGTAGAATCCCCATTGAGTAACATCCCCCACAAGGATGGTACTGAGGCACGCTTACAACTCCTTGCAACATCTCCCCTGTCTCCTTCATTACAGTACCAACCTGATAGAATATACTGTATGCTCACACGCAGCAACTTCAGCTTTAACAATGAAATCTATCTTCAACTAATGGGGACTGCAATGGGCACCAGGATGGCACCGCAGTATGCCAACCTTTTTATAGCAAATCGCGAAGAGATTCCTAAGCACACACCTCCATAAACCGTACAGATATGTTCTTGATATTTTTATAGTATGGACAGAGGGGCGAAGAAAATCTAAAAACAATTTCACAAGTCCTCCAGTTCATTCCACCTATCAATTAAACTCAAAATAAATTATTCAGCAAACCTATTGAACTTTCCGGATACAACAGTAACACTGAAGAATGACAAAGTATACACATCTGTATACAATAAACCCACAGACAGATGCAGTTACCTCCATAACTCCAGCTATCCTCCCACTCATATGCACATCATACACAGCCAGGCTAAAAGATATCACTGCTTATCCTCTCACTAAAGACAGAATGAGACACCTCACAACCCTGACTGAATCACTCAGACAGAAGGGATACAAGCCAAAGACTATTAACAACATAATTACATCTGTATTGAAGGTCCCACGAGAACACCTGCTTCAGTACAAGAACAAAAAAGCAACCACACGTATACCACTAGTGACTGCATACCACCCTGCCATAGAGACAATGCTAGAACTAACCAAAGATCTGCTGCCCGCGCGGACAAACGATCACACATTAAAATAAATCCGCCCCAAACCTCCCACTCTTACATTGCAGCAACCCCCAAATCTCAGACAGAAAGTTCATCATTCATTTAAGGAAGCAGAGAATGGGCAAAACGCCCTGAAACATCACAGGCTGCAAACATTGCAAACATATGTGTATATTCCCCAAGGTGCCACGTCAGGGAGACCTGCCAACAACCTCAAACCAGAACTAACCTACACAAACACACAATAACACACCATGAAGAAGGGAGATACTGCACAGACACACAATAACACACCATGAAGAAGAAAGATGCTGCACAGACTCAAACAACACACCATGAAGAAGGGAGCTACTGCACAGACACACAATAACACA
>WSYH01018041.1:0-11380 GCA_036426205.1 Ascaphus truei
ACAAACACCAGAAGGAGCAGAAGTTGCATTTGGAGGCGGGGACGATAGCAAGTAGTAAGTAAGAACAGTGACCAGGATTAGGGGAGAGGATATCCCAGATCAAAGGAGCAGACCAAAGCGATGCGAAAAGAGAATGTGTGAGGAGGATTTGTCCAGGAGTTGTTTTTTTAGGGGCAGGGGATGGATGCTGGTTGTGGTGTCAAGGGTAACAGGTAGGAAGTGAGTTCACTGTGAACTGAGAAGGGGAGGAGTGTAGAGTGGAGATATAGAATAGAGTTTGAGACACTACATACTGAATGCTGGTAGAGAACGAAGTGTCATAATTGAAGAAAACAGTGAAGTCCAGCAGCAATATAAATGGTAAAGGCAAGCATCACAGTCAGTCAAATGATCCATTCTCTGGTATAATGTATCCTCCTTTCCAGCGTATTCAAATGCAGAATCAGTGGCCATTGGGGGGTGGTCCAATCTTCTTCCTCACTGTCTTCTGAACTTCCTTTTACAAACTTCTACGTTTGTCATAGCTCATGGCCACTTATACCATGGGCCACTTGGATCATGGTCGCTGCAGAACTAGCTGTTCTGACTTTGGTTTACAGACTATTAGGCCTAAAGAGTCACCTGACGTGTAGGCTCTAGTCTGCTTAATTGCACATCTGAGACGGCAGGTCAAGCGACGAGGGGTGGCTTGGTTCTACCACAGGGTGTTGCCCTACCTTACCGTAGGTGCACAGAGGCTGCGTATTCCCCTCTCCGCCTCACCCGTCACAGAGGCTCGCGATCCCGTCCTTCCCTCTCGCCCGCCAACGCGCAATGCCCCCGCTCGCGCTGCACAGAGGCTGCATCCGCTCTCCTGCTTCATCGCCCGGCGCACAAGTCCCGATCGCGCCCACTCCGCCAGAGCTTCGATCCGCTCTCCGTGCTACTCACATCCCTGGCGCATAAGAGAGCTGCGATCCCGCTCTCCGCTCTCCGAGCCGCGTCTCACATGAGGCTTGGCGATCCGTCCTCTCTCGGCTCGGTCATCCGAGGATAGGCGCGAACAGCCACAATTAAAAGAGGAACCCGTCCGGCTGCGATCTCACCTCTCCAATCTCCATCGAGGATCCCGCGCAGGAGGCTGTGACGATCCCGCCGCTCTTCCGCTCCTCAGCCCGGCACAAAGAGGCTCCGATCTCGCTCTCTCCGTCTCTCAAGCCCGGCACAGAGGGCAGCGATCCGCCTCTCCTCTCTCGAGCCCGGTCGCGCACAGAGGCTCGCGATCCCCGCCTCTCCCGCTCTCAAGACCCGCACGAAGGCTGCGGATCAACGCCTCAAACATCCTCGTCTCAGCCCGGCGCAGCAGGGATGCTCCGCATCCCCTCCTGGCTCTCTCGCCCGGCGAGATTTGTCCCTGCGACCGTCCAGCTCTGGGGAGTCACGCTGCCAGCCATGGCGGCGCGCCTCTCTCACCCCGTCGGCACAAGGACAATGCGATCCGGACTCTCTCCTCTCACCCCGGATCACAGCAGGCTGCGATCTCAACGCCATCTCCTCTCTCAGCCCCCGGCGACAAGGATGGTCGATCCCCACTCTCCGCTCTCACGCCCTGCGCAGCCGACGATGGAGGGGGCTAGCGTGCATCCCTCTCCGCTCTCACGATCCCGGTCACAGAGGGCTCTGGACTATCTCGGCCGTCATCCGTCTCATCCCCTGCCACAGAGAAGCATGCGTCGCCTCTCGCGCTCTCAAGCGCTCAGCCGGCGCAGCATAAGGCGCGTGCGCCGATCCTCCTCAGCTTCCGTCATAGAAACCCAGCGCCGCACCGGAGGACTGGGCGATCCCCCCGTCGATGCCCCCCTCTCAGTCACCGCGCGCATAAGGGCGTTGCGTATCTCCGCCTCTCCTCTCTCTCAGTCCCGGACTAGTAGCTCCGATCCCGCGCCTCTGAACTCTCAGGCTCGGCGCATAGGCATCAGATCGCGTTCCGCTCCGTCAATCCCGTAGAGCTCTCCCTCTCTCTCTCACTCTCGCTCCGAGGCTCGTCGTGCGACAGGCCTCATCGACCCCTCTTCACTCGTCTCGCCCGGCGCACAAACTCTGCGATCCGCTCTTCTCTCCGACTTCAGCCCGGTCAAGCAGAGCTGCGACTCGCGCTCTCCCCTCTCAGCCGCAGCAGCAGCGGGCAAGGCTGCGATCCGCCGTCTCCGTCTTCATGCCACCGCGCACGAGAGGCTGCATCCCCCTCTGCCTCCTCATCCGGCGCATCGAGGCTGGATCCGGCTCATCCTCCCCTCTCGCCCGGCCATCAGGGCTGCAGATCATGCCGCCGCTCCGTCTTCACTCCGGGTCACAAGGCTGCGATCCTGCATCCCTTCGCCGCTCTTCATCCCCGGCCGCCACACGAGGCTGCGATCCCACCCTCCTCTCTACCACCCTGGCACAGGTCTGATCGCCTCTCTCTCCGTCTCACCACGACTGTCCACGCCTCTCCGCACCGCCAAGATCCATCTCTCGGGGTCCACAGGGCCTGAGGGGACGGATCCTGTGTCCGCTTCGCTTTGGGAGGGAGGAGTGTGATTGGATCGTGTGTGTGGGGAGGAGAGTATGAATGGATCTGTGTGTTGGAGAGAGCGATGATGGCATCTGTTGTGGGGGAGAGTGATGATTCGGTGTGTGGGGGGAAAGGTTATCGTTGTGTGGAGATGGATGTCTGTGTTGAGGAGGAGATGTGGATGTCTGTGGTGGATGGACAGGAGACTTGTGATGTGTGTGTGGGAAGAGGAGAGTGAATGGCTCTGTGTGTGGGATGGAGTGTGATGTCTGGGTGTGTGTGGGAGAGGAGAGTGATGGCCTCTGTGGCTGTGGGGGGTGAGAGTGGTGATGTCTGTGTTGGTGTGGGGAGAGAAGTGGTGATGTCTGTTGTGGGGAGGAGATTTGATGTCTGCGTGTGGGGAGGAGAGTTATGTCTGTGTATGGGGAGGAGATGTGATGTCTGTGTGTGGGGAGGAGAGTGTGATGTCGTGGTGTGGTGATGCATTTATGTCTGTGTGTGGGGAGGAGAGTGGGATGTCTTGATGTGGGGAGTGAGTGTGATGGCTCCTTGTGTGTGGGAGAGGAGAGTGTGATGTGGTGTGTCTGTGGGGGGAGTGGTCTGTGTGTGTGGGGAGTGGTGTGTGTTGCATCGATGTGTGTGGGAGAGGAGTAGTTGATGTCTGTTTGTGTGTGGGGGGGAGATGGGGATGGTCTGTGTGTGTGGGGGGAGAGTGGGATTCTGTGTGATGGGGAGGGGATGTGATTGGCCTGTGTGTGTGTGGGAGAGTGTGATGTCTGTGTGTGTGGGGTACGTGTAGAGTGGGTTATGTCTGTGTGTGGGAGGAATTGGATATGTGTGGGAAAGGGTTGTATATGTTGTGTTTCTTGCCTGTAATAAATGTTCATATATGGTACGTAGACATAAAAACTGCTTTTGGCACAGGCCTCGTTAACCTTGTCCGGCGCTGGCATGCGCCTCTCCAACATCCACGTGCAGCTCATGGCTCACGTGACTCACGTGAGCCATTTGTCATGACAAACGCGGTGCCATGTGCCTGCATGGCGGGCATTACCATTCAACGCCATGTGACATCATGACGTGACGTTATCTTGACAATGCGACGCCATAACAAACGAGACCGCCACATGAGGAATGCCGCCGATCGAGGTAATAGGCCGTTACAGAGACCCAATCTCGCTCCCCCAGCAATCGTTTTCATTGTTTGTGGGATGAGGCGTGCGGGCCTCTGTTGCATGGCACCGATGGAACCGCATCAGCCGCCCTGATAATAACCCCTTGTTTTTGGTGGGGTCCACACCTGGTTAGGTGTATAAGAAAGACCGGATAGTCCTGAAACGTACTATATCTATATACCTGCTCTGATGCCTTAATACCGAACGCGTGCTTTATTTAACCGAACCAAAGTCCGGTGTGTTTCCTCTATTACCCAATACTTTCGCGTCACAAATATTTACATTCTTCGCCTCTTTTTGGGGGTGGGCTGCCTGGGCTCACTGGCCCACGGGTGCGTGTCTGCTGCCACGCCTCAACGTGTTCACACGCGTGTGGATGGCGTGCCGCAATGTTATGGATGGTAGAGGCGGAAAAGATTTGGCGTTCCACCTAGTAACCCTGGTGACAAGGCAGGGCTCCATTGAGGCACCCCCGGGTTGTTTTACCTATGAGGATGCCCATTTTATGTCCATTTATCGATGGGGCAATCTGCACCGTGCAGTTTAGGGCAGCCACTGGTTGTGCTGCGCGTTGTGGTTACTGTACATCGGTTGGGTGCCAAGGGCCTGGAGCTGAGCACCGGTAGTATTGCTGAGTTTGGCTTGTTTCCGGCTCTGTGCTGCTTGGTCCAGCAGTGGGGCTGCTGCCTCCATGCGCTGGGAGCTGACCTCCCTTCACCGTGCTAATGCCTCGATATGTGCCAGCTGAGTCTCCACGCTCCTGAATCTATCTGCATCTCCATCAGCTGGATCTGGTGCATAACACAGTGTGTGGCGACAGAGTTTTGCCCCGGAGATCTCCTGGTGCAGCTTATTGGCACTACTGCTTCAGCGTCTGTGGACCTCCTCAGTCACCCTTTGTCGCGGTCCACGTATCCACTCCAGGTCGCCGACAGATATTCCCGGGGCCGAGGACAAGAGTTTACGACAGGGCCCTCCACCCCCCTCATGTCGTTGTCTTGCGAGCTGAGCCACTGACTGTTCCACCTGTGCTGAACAGGGTGATCCTTAAAACCTGACCTGTTGGTGGATCTTGAGGACTGGAATTGGCCACCTCTGACCTAGATGTTGTGAAAATATATTGCTTATTTTTATCACTTACTCAGGACTTCCTTGTAAGCTCGAAAAGGGGGAGAGATATAAAGAAAGATTTCCTCGGCAAAAAATTGCAGTGCGGAAGGACAGAGTCTGAAACGTATCACTAAGAGGGTATTGGATGCCTGGATCTGTTTATCGTCAAGCTTTTCAGTCACATTACAGCAGCTCACTCCTTCAACTGAACATCTACTGGACTCGATGTTGCCGGCATCCAGATTGGCAATTGGTGGATATGTTGTTACTAGGCAAGAATATATCTCCGACATCGGCATGGTTGCGACAACAACATAACGACTTTGCTCTGTTCATCAGTGTATTATTTACAGTATTAAATTACATTTTAGAAGTATTAAATGGATCCCAGTTCTATGGTGTTTACTGCAGGGTTATCCAGTTCTATTATACTTCTGGAACAGTAAACTATTGTTAGAAGAGCCGAGAGAGCAAAACGTCAATGACATTGGATCACGTCACAAGTCTTCAGGTCCACTTATGACGTTGTCCCAATGTCACGGGTACTCGGCTAATGTCTACAGTATTTCAGTAGGTTTGACGCAATATAACAATCACATTGCTAATTTAGCCAGAGTTTAGTAAATAGGCTCTGTAAAGGGCTGGATGCTGGTTATAGCTCCACGGCGTTTAACATATAAGTGAGAGAGAGAAAAGGGACCACAATAGGGACCAACACAGTATTATACCACAGCTCTTCGTTTGATTAGGGAGGGGGGAGGGAGTAGGGGTGTTAGGAGATCAATGGAGATTAAAGGAAATGCTGAATGAAGGAGACACACTTACATCAAAATATCTAATATCTTGAATTCTTCTCTACTCTTCCCTTATATAGCTTGTTTTTTTTGAGGGTGAGGAAAAACCTCCTGGTATCCTCCTTAGCAAAAATAAAGGGAAAAAAATAGTGCAATAAAATTATTAACAATAGAAAAAAAGAGATTGAACCTTACAAGCGGCCGATAATTTCAGGCATAGAGAGGAGATGCTGCCAGACTCCCACAACAGATCCTTCCTGGGTGGGGGTGGTTTGTCCGGCAGTTTCCTGTTGGCAGATGGTGGCTGTTGATCTTCACTTCGGGTGGCTAGGGTTTAGAGTTTCCAAAAGCCCGTGCACAGGCTATGTCCTCCTCAAACGGCCTGTCCCTCAGCATCACAGATTACAGCTCCGCTCCGTGCGCGCTGCGCATGCGCAGACGGCGGGATCGCAGAGCCAAAAAGTACAGGGGAATCAAGTCCTCACTACGGTGGCTTGTAATGGCCAAAACCTCAAACGCTTTCGCCCAATGCTTCCTCAGTGACGTTTACGTGTTACGTCACTGAGGACATTGGCGAAACGCGTTTGACGTTTTTTTGGCCATTACAAGCCACCGTAGTGAGGACTTGATTCCCCTGTACTTTTGGCTCTGCGATCCCGCCGTCTGCGCATGCGCACGCGCACCGGAGCAGGAGCTGTAATCTGTGTATGCTGAGGGACAGGCCGTTTGGAGGACAATAGCCTGTGCACGGCTTTTGGAACTCTCAACCCTAGCCACCCAAGTGAAGAACAACACAGCAACCATCTGCCAACAGGGAAACGCCAGGACAAACCACCCCAACCCAGGAAGGATCTGTGTGGAGTCTGGCAGCATCTCCTCTCTATGCCTGAAATTATCGGCCGTCTGTAAGTGTTCAATCTCTTTTTTTCTATTGTTAATAAATTTTATTGCACTATTTTTTTCCCTTTTATTTTTTGCTAAGGAGGATAGCAGGATAGTTTTCCTCACCCTCAACAAAACACGCTATTAAGGAGAAGATAGAGAATTCAAGATATTAGATATTTTGATGTAAGTGTGTCTCCTTTCATTCAGCATTACCTTTAATCTCCTGGATCTCCTAACACCCCTACTCCCTCCCCCCCTCCCTATCAAACGAAGAGCTGTGTATATCACTGTTGGTCCCTTATTTGGGTCCCCTCTCTTCTCTCCCTCACTATAGGCTTTAAACGCCGTGGAGCCACAAGCAGGAGCACGCGCCGGAGGACCCCCCTTTTTCCTACCAGTATCCATACAGAGGTTGGTGAATCACCTCTGAGAACTCAAGCTGCGGGACTGCATTGGTGCCAAGGACAGGACCATATATTGAACAGTAGGATAACTCTTTTTTGGCGCAACTTTTCTCTCTTTCTGGATGCTGGTTATGAAAGTGCTCGGATACCAAAGCATCATATTCAGATGAAACAATATGTAACGAGTGCTCGCCACAAAACAGGAACGGACCGCGAGGCAAGGTGGGATTTAAACAGCGACCTGAAGCCGGAGGCACTGTCCAGTGTGCAGGTTCGTCGTTGTGTAGCCGGGTCAGGGTTTGGAGAGGTAAGGTAGTAGATATACTCACCCGTATCGACGGTAGGAGAGTGGAGGGTAGTTGAGGTCACTTAGCCGAGGTCGAATGTAGTAGAAGGTAGAGAGGTAGATGTCTAAGCCAGGTCGAGGGTTGCGAGGTAGAGAGGTAGATGTCTAAGAAGAGTAAAGTACCGTAGGAGAGAGGAGGTAACGAAACAACAAATCCCCCTATTTCTAAGTGGTTCAGAATGATAGAGTTATATGGCTAGAGCCGTGAGGTCGAGGGTTGCGAAGGTATAGAGTAGATAGATGTCTAAGCCGAGGTCGAGGGTTGCAGAAGGTAGAGAGGTAGATATCCAAGCCAAGGTCGAGGGTTGCAGAAGGTAGAGAGGTAGATATCGTACCACGTGATCGTCACAGGGCGGAGTTAGCATGCAGGTGTCCTAGATGAATCAGCTGTTCTGCGGTCAGTGCTAACTTGTGTTTGGATCCTGCGCCTGACAACCTAAGGACGGCACCTGCGCAAGGTGCGTCACGAGACACTTCACGGAGGCGTGGCCTGAGCCCGATCCACACACAATATATTGAAGAGAGAGAAGGGGGCACTGCTCTCGATGTCTGGTAACTTACTTTATTTAAAAGAAAACATAGGTTTGGTGATTGTAACAAACATTATATGAGCGCTTTGTGCTTTCTGCAGACCTGGGCAAACTGGGACAGTCACAAGGCAAAGCGGAAATTAGGGGGGGATATTAGAAGTAGTACCTAGAGCAGAACAGCTACAGACCTGCGCTAAATTATGTATGGGGTGCCACCTGGTGGACAGCGGGGTATATGCAGGTCCATTAAGAACAATGATGTATGGTTAAGAGATATTGCTGCGTTTAGAGGTCAAAATGAAAAGATCTTTTCTAAACAATACCCGTTCTTTCCTTCCATCTGTCTTGTCTTTTTCAACGGACCAATTTCTATAAAACCGTACAAAGCTCCGATTAAATAAAAGCCAATATTGGGAATTGTGTGTCGTGCACCAAGACTTGGGCCCACATTTCCTTAGGGGTGCTATGCCGTAAGGGCAGGGTAACCATACGTCCTGGTGCAGCCGGAACAGTCCCGGGTTTTCATTAAACGTTCTGGCGTCTCGACAATTTTCTCAAAATCTTTCAAATGTCCCTTTCCCCCCCTGATTGGACTCACTTAAAACTGTTAAGACCGTAAAAATAGACACGGCATGTTTTTATCTGATCGATCATATCAAAGAATAAACATTTGAAATATATTGGTAAACTCTAATTAAACGATTTATTAGTATAAACCAAATCGTCATTTTGCCACGCTCGAGAGTTTGTGTTATGTTAGGAAACTGAAATAAATCAACAATACAGCATAAATGGGGACGCTATTAGACAAATACCATTATAATATTTATTTTTAAATGATGTCATTTGGTTTACAAATAATATTTTCATGTGTCCCGGTTTCTACTTTTGAAAATCTGGTCACCCTATATAATCCACCGTGTGGTCCCTTCACTCAAAAGCTCTGCCATCATTCTTCTTCCCCGGTAACATATAACCATTCCAGCTCATCTCGTATTTTTATTCCTCTGCTGGTGGTTCTCCGTTATTAATGAGAAACTGGATTGGAGGAGACTGAGGAGTTGTTGACCAACATTGCCCCGAGTGGCCACTTTGGAGAATATAGAATAAGGCCCTTCGAGGTATAGGAAGTACAGGTTGTCCTCGTTATCCAACGTTTCACTTTACAACGAATGGCATATCCAACGCTTTACAATGCCACCCTATGGGCTGTTTTTCGACGGCGGAATGCGTTATCCAACGGTCACTGCCACTGATTAACATGGGACTCACTTTACAACGGTTTCACTATCCAACGCTACTTCCAGAACGGATTCCGTTGGATAACCGAGGACCGTCTGTATATCCTCCTACCTGTGTTATGCAAACGGCTCCTGAAGTAGGGTGGCCAATATTAATAGCTATTCACAAGATTAAGATTATGTTTCAAATAGATTGATATAGGTGTACAGTAGGGATTTGTGTTACAAAAAATCCTATAAGATCTTATGGGAAGAGTTAAGAATGATTGTGGATAACGGCTTTACTGAGAGTTAGGTCGGGATTATACCCAAAAACCAGCGGCGCCTAAACAAGTTTCATAAATCCAACGGAACTGCTCATACCGCTGGCGACGGTCGCGGTGCGCCGTACTGCAAAGCGGACAGCTGGGGAAGAGAATGACCAATGTGTTTTTTTCTGGTGACGGCCGTGTCACGGGAGCGGTTCAGCCATTGAGAGCGAACCGCTCACGGACACGCCTCCGCCACGCCACCAAGCCTCCGCCACGCCACCAAGCCTCCGCCACGCCACCAAGCCTCCTCTGCTCTCTCTCCCCGGTATGTTAGATGCTGCTCGGCGGCAGCACAGGGTGACGTCACAGAATAGCGCTGCCGCCCTGCAGCTCTTGGTATAACCAAGGCCTTAGGCAGCAGCTGCAGAGGCTGTGGGACAACAGCATAAATAGGTATGGAAGAGAGTGGGAAGAGCTGTGGTTTTCAACCTTTTTTTGTTAAGGAACCCTAAAATTATATTGTGACATTTTGGGGAATTGGAACCCCAACCCTCTCCCCACCCCCCCCCCCCCCCCCTTGTTACTCTCTCTCCCCTATCCCTCTCTCTTTCTCCCCCCATCCTTCTCTCTCTTCCCCATGCGTGTGTGTGGTGGTCTCACCTGTAGCAACAGGACACCTGAGCTCCCGCATGATGGTAATTCGGGATTGCAAACCCAGCGACAGGCAGCTGAGGAGTGTGTTGGAGTCCTACCTTAATCCAGTGTCAGCGCCTCCACTCATCAGGATCCCTGGCGTCGCAGGGGATGGTTCTGAGAGGAACTCCTGTGGTGCTTCCTCTGCAGAGTTATTCCAGACTCTACATGAGGGTATTTTACAAGGGCATCTTCTATTTGCAATGGGGTATGGGCCCAGCTGCCCCTCACTAGCTAGCACTCAAGCCGCTCATCTCTCTGCTGACACTCCACTAGGAGCGTCCCTTCTCCTCAATAGAGTTGATCTCCACCATCTCCTCAAAGAGATCACCAGCTTGTCTGTCTTGACTGGAAACTCCTCTGGCTCTCTGCTCTCAGGCTCCTATCTTCTGTGGAGCTGCACTGACTCACGCTAGGCATGAGACCACTGCAACACTGTTGCAGACCTCCACATGCCTACTCACTGATCAACTACAGAGGCAGAACAACAACAGAAAATGACCTCCTAATTATGGCAGTGCTGGTTTCTTATATCAATAGCGGTGCTCGCAAACTGTGGGGCGTGCGCCCCCAAGGGGGGGGGGCGCGGTACTGCCAAGGGGCGGCAGGGGTTACAGAGGCCCCTGCCTCGCCTCTCCCGAGGTCACTTATAAATCTAAGTGCCGGGGAGCTGCAGGCCTCTGTAAATCTACTTATGAACCGTGGCTTCCGGCGGCTTCCTCCTCGCGTCGCCATGCAACGCTGCGTCAAAATGCCGCTGCGAGCGCAATGTGAGTCATGTTGCTATGAACGTGACGTCATTATGTCTGTGACCGCGGGGTGGTAATTGGGTTGGGGCACGGGAGTGAGGGGACACGCCTGTCAGGGGGGGGCGCAGGGAAAAAAGTTTGCGCCCCCTGTTCTATGCACCCCCCAGAGGTACAAAACACATCCTGTGTCCCTAGGTGTGGATATAAAGTGTTGTCACTTCCTTTGGTACATTGACCACTTATCCAGGTGTGTGCAGGGCACCCCCCATGGATTGTTGCTGGCATCCCTGCCTCTCCCCAGTTCGTTCTGCCGCACTGGCCAGAGCATCTGTTCCCCCACATTTACACATGGCTACAGAGGGAGAGAGACGAGAGTGAAGAGAGGAAGAGGGAGGGAGTGGACGGGTAGAAGAGAGAGGGAGGGCAAGGATTGGAAGAGGGAGAGTGGATTGAGGTAGGGAGTGTAAGAGGGTTTAGAGGGAGGGTAGTGGAAGGGCGGCAATGAGAGACGGGAGGGAGTGTAAGGGGGAAGAGGGGGAAGAGAGAAGGGGAAGGAACAGAAAGAGAGGATGCAGGAGGGGAGAGGAAGGAGAGGGACAATGAGGTAGAGACAGGGATGGGGGGGAAAAGGGAAGCCTTCGTTTTTTTCTTCCTCTTGGGATGGGGGAC
>WSYH01018042.1:0-11379 GCA_036426205.1 Ascaphus truei
CAAGTCAAAACATTTACAGTAGGATAGTGTGCAGAAATGTCAGTCAGGCCTGCACAACTCCAGTCCGCGAGGGCCGCAAACAGGCCTGGTTTTCAGGACAACCTTGAAAACCGGGCCTGTTTGTGGCCCTCGGGGACTGGAATTGTGCAGGTCTTGTGTACAGTAAATAAAAAACCATTTATTTATTAATACAAGTTAAAACACACAACATCTCCTTTATTTAAGTACAGCAGGTCAAAACATGTACAGTACAGTTCAGCACAAAAGTATGGTACTACCTGTTATTAAAAAAAATTCTTTATTCATAAAATATACAAAACGCAACATCTCCTTTATTAAAGTGCAGCAAGTCAAAACATTTACAGTAGGATAGTGTGCAGAAATGTCCATTCAGAGCCTGTCACAACTCCAGTCCGCGAGGGCCGCAAACAGGCCTGGTTTTCAGGACAACCTTGAAAACCGGGCCTGTTTGTGGCCCTCGGGGACTGGAATTGTGCAGGTCTGGGGTCAGGAAATAAAAACATTTATTTATTAATACAAGTTAAAACACACAACATCTCCTTTATTTAAGTACAGCAGGTCAAACATGTACAGTACGTTAGCACAAAAGTATGGTATTACCTGTTATTAAAAAAAATTCTTTATTCATAAAATATACAAAACGCAACATCTCCTTATTAAAGAACTGCCAGTCAAACATTTACAGTGGGATGGTGTGCAGACACAGTCAGTCATCCTGCCAACTACAGTCCTCGAGGGCCGCAACAGGCCGCGGTTTTTAGGACAACCTTGAAAACCGGGCCTGTTTGCGGCCCTCGGGGACTGGAACAAAAGGCCCACTCGCAGTACACCAAGTAGGACATGTGGTGCTTAAAAATTAACATGGCATACTTGTGGTGTAAACCAGCACTCATCACCCTATACTTCTCCCTGAGTGCCGGTAGCATATCGCGCAGTATGATGCCGGGCACCGTATCGATGCGAGCGAATGTAGGTGTTCTTCTGTGAGCGGGTGTGCTTGTGGTTGCGGGCAAGGGTAGGTTGTCTGGGAGGAAGTTTTCCTCCTGTCTTGGTCGCCGTGTTGTCTCCTGGCGTGGTCTTGACGGGGATGTCATATTATCCTCGTCAACGGCATACATGTACACAAAGTCTTCTGGTGGAGGGGGTGCGCTTGGTGATGGAAGGTGGTCGATGCTCTGCTAGGGACTGATTAAAAACACAATGACAAGCTTCAGAAAATTAATGACTTTGTGGGGGTGTCTGTCGATAAGAGTTTCAAATCCTTGAGTGAGCCTTGTGTGTGTGCATGGGGGAAGGGGGCTACAGGGAAAAGCTGCATGAAATTCAAAGATAATGACATACTTTAATTTCAAAAGGCAGTTCATCATAATAATTTGATCCCTACACCCCCAAATACAGTACATAAAAAGCACACAAATCAACCATGTGCAGTCAAACGCATAGGGTCGCAGTCAAAAGCTACAGCACAGATTGAATATCATAATATCAAGTTGGTTTTTGCAGGCTTGTGGAGAAAATAACAATAAAAAAATAATAATATTTTTTTTTTTTGGTCACTCACTCAAGCAAGCAGTGGTCGGTGAAGTTACAGGTGCATGCGCAGTAATCAACTAGCTCCCATCCGATTACACGCAGGCGCATAGAGAGGTGATGCTCTGCTAGGGACTGATTAAAAACACAATGACAAGCTTCAGAAAATGAATGACTCTGTGGAGGTGTCTGTCGATAAGAGTTTCAAATCCTTGAGCGAGCCTTGTGTGTGCATGTGGGAGAGGGGTCTACATGGTACAGCTGCATGAATGTCAAAGATAATGACATACTTTAATTTCAAAAGGCAGTTCATCATAATAATATGATCCCTACACCCCCATATACAGTACGTAAAAAGCACACAAATCAACCATGTGCAGTCAAACGCACAGGGTCACAGTCAAAAGCTACAGCACAGATTGAATATCGTAATATCAAGATGGTTAAAAAAAATTTTTTGGTCACTCACTCAAGAAAGCAGTGGGGGGTGAAGTTACAGGTGCATGCGCAGTAATCATCTGCTGTCAAGCAGGAATGTGATTGAAACCAGAAAGACACACGTTCAAAGGAATGGTACTGCACTGTAGATAAGATAAGAAGTTGAAATACCCTACAGTTTAGTAAATTATCCTGTGTGTGTCCGAGCGAGGGGGGAGCACTGTATATGCCAAAATGTGACACTGTTACAGTACTGTACACGCCTATGCGTTTCAACAATTTTCAAATGAGACATACAGTACAGCACTGCAAATACATGTATACTGTAAATATGCAAATTTACAATTACTGCGCGTGCACACGCAGACTGTGTACTGACGTAGGTTGAACTGCGAAGGTACTGTATTAGACTTCCAAGATAACAGCTCGTGAATGCCCCCCTGAGTTTTTAGACGGCATTGCAGTATTGCAGACAGCGATAATAAAATGCTAATATCACGAGCGCTAAAATAACGCAATTCACTCCGGACTAAAAAAAAACACATCTGACCGAGATTATCAGAGAGCCGCAGATACAGCCGATTTAGGCTAAAGGCGGCCGCCACTGTAAATGAAACTTTTTCAGGTTGGGCTAAAGTCGTGAGTAGAGTAACTCAGGGATCGGTACTGGGACCCCTGCTTTTTAACTTGTTTATTAATGACCTTGAGGTTGGAATCGAGAGCAAAGTCTCCATCTTTGCTGATGATACTAAATTGTGTAAGGTAATAGAATCAGAGCAGGGTGTATTTTCTCTTCAGAAGGACTTGGAGAGACTGGAAACGTGGATAGGTAAATGACAGATGTGGTTTAATACAGATTAATGTAAGGTTATGCATTTGGGATGCAAGAATAAAAAGGCGACTTACAAATTAAATGGGGATAAATTGGGGGAATCCTTGATGGAGAAGGATTTAGGAGTGCCTGTAGACAGCAGGCTTAGCAATAGTGCCTGTAAAAGGGGAGTTATCCCTGTTCAGGTAACATGCCTCTAATCCAGCAGTGTGGTGGTTAACTGCTGGTAGTCAATTAACAAACACCACCTGCCTGATTAGATTGCTTAGAAAAGCCTGTCTTTTGAGAGAGGAAGGGAGATTGTCCCTTACTCTCACAACTTGTGAGACTGACATGGGGACAGACGTCTTGAGTCTACCAGAAGAGGCTGCTTGCAAGTCACAGGGGAAACTTCTAAACCTGAATGCTGACAAAACCCTAAGGAAAAGGTAGCAACCAGGAACAGAGAAGATTTCCCCTCCAAACCACCAGGAACAGATAAGACTTTCATTTATAAGACTTTTTAAATCTGCTCATTTCATGATATATGTTTGGGGCTGGGAGACATGCTTATCTAAAGGGAGTTGTGGACTGCATAGTATTTCCCTAGAAATACTCCCAAGTGAATAGAAGCGTTGTTTACCCCTTGTTTGGATGGTTTCCTGATGTTAAGGAAACAGGCGCAATAAAAGCCTTATTTAATTTCACCATAACCAGTCTCCCTTGCATACCTCTGTGAGCGTCCGCCTACAGTGCCCAAAATCATGAAGCAGCTGCAAAGCCAAACATGATCTTATCTTGCATCAAACGTGCAATGGATGGAAGGGAAGTAAACATAATTATTCCCCTTTACAAAGCATTAGTAAGACCAGACCTTGAATATAAAGTTCAATTTTGGGCACCAATCCTTAGAAAAGAATTTATGGAACTAGAGAGAGTGCAGAGAAGAGCCACCAAATTAATAAAGGGGATTGACAATCTAACTTATGAAGAGAGGCTAGCTAAATTAGATTTATTCACATTAGAAAAGATGCGTCTAAGAGGGGATATGCTAACAAGTGGTCGACAAATCACAAAAAAATCTACTCGCCGAACAAAAAAATCTACTCGCCACCTAGTACCACACGTGTGCTGCTTGGGCCAATAGGAGCTCGCCACAATGTTAAATCCACTCGCCCAGGGTGTGCAAATGTATGGGTTTGTCAAACACTGATGATAACTATATACAAATATATTCAGGGACAATACAAGGAGCTTTCAAAAGAACTATTCATCCCACGGGCAGTACAAAGGACTCGGGGCCATCCCATAAGGTTGGAGGAAAGGAGATTTCACCAGCAACAAAGGAAAGGGTTCTTTACAGTAAGGGCAATTAAAATGTGGAATTCATTACCCATGGAGACTGTGATGCAGATACAATAGATTTGTTCAAAAAAAGGTTGGGCATCTTTTTAGATAGGAAAGGTATTCAGGGATATACCAAATAAGTATACATGGGAAGGATATTGATCCAGGAATTAATCCAATTGCCAATTCTTGGAGTCAGGAAGGAATTTATTTTTCCCCTTATGAGATATTATTGGATGATATGACTCTGGGTTTTTTTGTTTGCCCTCCTCTGGATCAATATGTAAGTATAGATATAGGATAAGGATTTAGCATAGTTTGAACTTGATGTACGTACCTCTTTTTTCAACCTCATCTATTATGTAACTATATGTAACTATGTAACCCACATTTTCAATTTACTCATTACACTTCTACGAGTCCATTCATTGGGGTTTCTTTTCTCTCCGTTGCTGTCTACTGAGGCAGTGAGCCAGATTAGGATTGTGTTATTATGGTGAGAGTGTAATCCTAAAACAAGAAGAGGACAATGTTTTTGCAGTAAAGTAAGCAGTAGGAAATATCTGTGCCTTAGATTGTAAGCTCTCTAGGGCAGGAATATCATTTCCTATTGGCTGATTTTGTGTTGCAATTATGCATTATATTTCCCTGCATTGTCTCTTTTGTAAAGTGTTGTGTACATTGTTGGTGCTATATCCATACATACATTATAGTGTAACTTAGAGCAGTGAGACACTGAGCAATGTGTGTGCAGTAAGTGAATATCTGTGCAATGTGACTATAGTGGAATTACCTGATGTTATTGTAGATTGGAGAAGACACCACACCTCATCCCCAGTACACTCTATGGTATACGAAGTGTAACAGTAATCAGAGTTTGCAGAGGTGCAGGTTGGACACGTTGCTCCATTCTTTATACTGTTATCAGCTGGCACTTTAAGTGAGAAAAAGGAAGAGAATCAGATGCTATGAATATTCCAGTCTGCCTTTATTTTGTGAACACTTCATGGGCAGGATTATTAAGCATCATGAACAAAACACTAAGCAGTGTTCTACAATTAGACGCCTTCGGTGCTGGTATACAGTATATTATAGCCTATTCAAATAAATTAGTGATTTACTGCACCAGAAAGTGTTTCATGTCCGAAGACTGCTTATTACATACAGTATTCTTCCCTATCCCTGAAGAGGTTAAAGTGCTATGTAGAGGTATGAGCACTCAGTGAGAAGTTGAGCTCAAAGGTTTGCTGTGACAGTGGTGCTATCCATCAGCTGGTTTAGCTCATTCCAGTCACTGGGTGCCTCAGGCTTGTCACCTCAGTATAGTTCTTATGGAAAGCTTCTTACAAAGTGAGGGATGTGACTCATTAAATATACTTTGCATAACACCCAGAGTACCTCAGGGCTGCTCTTTCTTAAGCACAGGCAGAACTCCCTAACTTATTTGGGTGGACGTTTGAAGGGATATATAATGGAAGTATATGAAACACCCCCATAGGGGAAAAACCCGGTGCACAGCTTCAGTTATGGGATGAATATATCAAAAGGGTTTATTATATTAAAAACATGGACAAAAACATACTGATATTGTCACTCACACATATTGAGTGACAATATCAGTATGTTTTTGTCCATGTTTTTAATATAATAAACCCTTTTGATATATTCATCCCATAACTGAAGCTGTGCACCGGTTTTTTCCCCTATGGGGGTGTTTCATATACTGGATTGCATTTACCAGGGAGCATGCAGAACAGGGGACTTGTGAAAGATTTGAATTTTTCAACCTAAGCTACTGCAGTACATTTTATTGCTGGACCCAGCAAGAGATGACGTCAGTCTGATACGAGAGAGAGAGGCTAGAGGTTCCGTGAGGGTTTACCCAGTAGCGGAGACGCAAAGTGCAGAGAGACCACCGCTGAATGGAGCCACAAGTGAGGAGAACACGGATACCCTCTACTCGACAGCACCAGTGCCTGGCGTGACGGTCCAGTCGAGATTTTGGCCGGATAGGATATACAGAGCGGGGCACTGCAAGGCATACAGGATTTCACACAACATAACTTTCTCCGTTTTCAGCCTGCTCTACAAGCCGTGAGTACAGACTCTCTTGGAGAGTTTACTGCATGTGATTACACAGCAGACCCCTGTCCCCTGTTAACACAGACTAGTGAGGAACTCTTGAGCACTGGATTTTTTGAGCAATTGCTCTGATACTATCTGATATATAATGGAAGTCTTCACCCCCCCCCCCCCCCCGCACAACCGATACTGAATTGCGAATCCTTTCTGAGGCAATGTTAAAATCCAGCACCCGCAGGACAGATTTACAGTGACAGAAAAAAAAATGGGGGCACAATGAATTTAATGGCGGAAATCGATGTATCTGGTGTGGGAATCCGATTTGATCTAAAAAATCCAGGAAAATCCAGGAAGGGGATTCAAACCAGTCTGCCCATCTCTACTAATTACCCAGTCCCACTAGCACACTGATTTAGTGTCACATTTAATTCCTCCTTATACTTGTCTTCTCACATTCTTATTCTTGCAACACGCCGCTGTTACTTGCAGCAAAACATACAAGTTACTCTTCTCCTTCTCTGTTATTCTACTGGTAACATTCTTGTCCATACACTTATGCTTCCTTATCTCAATTACCGTAATCTGAGCCACGAACAGAAATATTTGGGTCCAACAAGGACCACAGAAATAAGGGGTGAGAGCCGGGACCACAGTCCTAGTGAGTGCAGGGGGCCTGGCCAAAGGTTGGGCCCAACATCTGCATCCCGCTGCTGGGCCCATGGTCTTGCCCCCTGCAGCGGGCATCTCCCACTGATAATCCGCGGAATCTCAGGAAACGCATTTTGACAGTTTCGCCCATTTGAAAAATACTGCTGTAACACATGTATCCCTACACTCTGGGAGGTTATGTTACTACTGTGTGTGTGTGGTACAATACCTGCGGCTCACAGGAGGTCTGAGCCTCCGCTGCAGGGAGCCCGGGGTGTATCCTGGTATGATTTTGTTCAGCGCCTCCACCTGTAATGGATTCTACTGTGTGGAATTACCCGTTACAGGACCTATATATATACATATATGATCACACAATAACCACATCGTGGGTAACATAAAATAACAGTTTACTATGGCCCTATAGTATGCTACTGGTTACAGCTACCCGCCAGGCCTCGCACGGCCGTAACCACCCGCCACGTGTCCCACACTCTTGTCCACAGTTCCCACAGTACCTGACGGGGCCCTAGGACACCCAACCACCCTGGAGTCCTCAAGGATATAATCCCTCACCCCTTATACTGTATGTGGTCAGCGCTACCTCTATGGTGTGTGTTGATGCACTTGTACCTATAGGTACCTGCCGGGTGCTCCAGCACACGGGCGTGCCGACAGATAAACAGGATCCACTGATCCGGCGATGGATTCCGCCTCCACGATCAGTCCGCCTCCGCGTGGGTGGTATCGAGCTGGAGAATCCCACACGAAGATAGTTTCTATGCTTTTGCAGTGTGATCTGGTAACAGACCACAGACTGCCAGAGCTTTGCAGCATTGCAGCTGTATCCCTAATGCTTACTCAGCTATTGGGGCAGTGTCCCTTCCTAAGGTCCGGTCCCTGTAGCAGCCACAAGCTTGCAGGGGAGTCGGGGCATAGCTGGGGCCTAGGGGGATGTCTGGCCTAGTGCAGGAGTCACAGACCCCTGCACACATACACCCTCACCTGTCTGCGTACCAGCCAGACTGATGCGCGGTTCCAGCACGCCAAATGTATCTATTCCCTGCTGCAAGAAACACTTGAACCCTATTGGCTGCCATGAGTCAGGTGGTGCCTTGCCCCTATGCATCCTGGTCTGTAGTCCCTTGCGAGCCTTCTCTGCCTATGGGCCGTGCTGTGCATGCGCAATTTGGCAATATCCGCCAAATTGTGCATGCACAGCAGGGTATCTAACCTGTTGATAGTACTATGATGTTCCTGGACGTGGAGTGGACAGGGTAAGCCATCCTGAAGCAGGTGCCCTGCACCTAGTGAGGCTAGAGACTCCTCCAAAGTCCCCAGTTAAGCGTGTATTACCTGTATTTTGTGTTCCATTGTATGTGTAGCAATGGTTGTTTTTTGGCTACCCGTCTGCCCTCCTCCTGGCAATTACCCCTGGTAAGAACAGGCAAGCCAGGAGTAATCATGGGTTTTCCCACTCCTATGCAGCTTCAGTGAGTTACAGGGGAGGCGCTGCAACCAGGCCTTGTGTCCAATCAGGGACTCAGGTCTGCTTCCTGCTTTTCCTGTACTTAAGGGGCTGCACTTCCTAAAGATAGTCAGTTGCCTCTACCCTTGAGAGAGGCTGGTCTACCCATAACAATTGTGCAGGGCTCTGCCAATCTGTGGCCCTCCTTTAGGGGAGTGGAGGGAGACTATTTCCCTTACTCCACCAGGGAGTAAGGGAAGAGCTATGACTGCTCCTGGTGCCCTTTGGCTGGGAGTGAAGGTCCAGGGACATCCTGAGGGTGAAGGCCCTAAGCTCCGTGGCTGTTGCTGTATTGTTGAAGAGTGCAATAAAGTGTTCCAGTGTTTACCATACCTTCCTTCCTGAGACTGCAATCTATCAGGGGGAAGAGTTAAGAAGTTCTCCTGCAGGGATTGCACCCCTCATCCCTGGGGTCTGCAAGTGATAGAGGCGCTGTCACCGTGAACACAAATCAGTTATATCCCAGAAGCCTGTTCTGATATCCCCAACCACCATGCGGGAGACTCAGATCTACTGTGAGCCAGCAGGTATGCACCACCACACTCCATACAGCAATGCAATCTCCCAGAGGGGGGTGGGGGGTGGGACCATGTGTTACATATGCCTGCTGGTTTTACCAGAATAAACCCCATTTTATTCCACTATTGTGTCCTTCCTAGTGAATTGTTTCCAGAAGGTAAAGGTGTTAAAATTACTGACCTCCTGTGTCACCTGGTATAAACATACAGGAAATAAAAACAGCGAGGTACAGGGTTATTAATACAGATGTGACTTTGCATGGTGACATGCTCTGGTGTGTAAAAGTAAAATGTATCTAAAGACAGGTGGTGTAAGTGTAGCCCTTTTTGTGAACGCCTGAACTAAGGGACTACGGTGCATAAACCTGTGGCTTCAGGAGCTCTGAACCTCCGCATATTGGGAGCCTGGGGGTATACCTTTATCACTTGTGGTGCAGCGCCTCCACTTACCCAGGATCCCCATTATAGAGATTATACCCTGAGCAAGAACCTAACAACAGCAGTATGCAACAGCAACCTTTTTATATCACACAATAACAAATGATATGCAGACTTATCATATAACATTTACATACACACACACAACGTGGCTCGGCCACACCTCATTAGGGATAGTGTCCTGTACATAGGTGGCTCTGCCACTTTCCTTAGGAGTATGTCTCATAACCAGTAAAGTATGGTACCATATGCATTCTCTCAGGAAACCCACATTAGTTAGTGGGAGGCGGGAATCGCGCTGGTGACGTGTGTAGGTGCACTTGTAAATAAGGATACCTTCCGGTCACTACGATGACCTTGACACTCCACAGGGGTCCTGGTGTTAATCAGCCTTGGCCGTCTCTCCCTTCTGCAGCCCCGTCAATGGGATATCCAGATGGCGGCCGCAGCTCCGCAGCTCCGCAGATAACCCTCACTAAAGGGAAACGTCCCTGACGACTATGGGCGTCCTTAAAATACAGCCCTACGATGGCAGGGAAAAGACTCCTGGGGCTGTGGGCATACCCTACCTAAGCAGGCGGGTCACTGACCCTCTGCTCTCGCACACGAGGTTCCGCCAACCTCCTCCTTCAACCTCCCTCGCTGCTCTGACCCACCGCCCACACGCATCGCGTTCCTGAATACACAGTCTCGCATCCCATTGGTCCTCAGCCTCAGCTGACCTCTCACAGTCAGAGTTCATAGTTCAAACCCCCTCCAAGTCTTCTACTTATGATTACCCCTTCGGCGCTTCTCGCGCAATGCGCAGCCCACTGGTAGCAGTAATTCGCTGGCAAACAGGGACATATGGCGTGCCTATGTAATTGACAGCGCGGAACTTTAATATATATGCACATCCGTACATCTCCCCCCCCAGCATCAGCGTACCCCTGGACTACTCAACCACATATATATAACTATGTACACAACCTCTTCTAGATTAGGTTACACATTTCATTAAACAGTACACATCATAGCTTGCAGCCTTATGCCGAGGCCATGCTGAAGCCTCATAAGGCGGGGGGGTTGCCCCAAACTGGTCATAGGCCATTCGCATGGGAGGTTGACTGTTCTTTGATACGGCGGGGTTGACCTCCTCTGTTCCTCGCAGAGTGCTTCAGCTCAATGGTATTGCAATCTCTTACCATGGAGGGGGTGTTCAGCATAGCACAGTCTATTTGGGTGTAAAACAGGGACTTTGAGGGTACTAGAGGGCTACTCGCTGGATCAAATGATAAATGCTCTTTACCGTTGGCTCCTTCGGGAGATTGCCTCAACGGCCGGTGGAAGGCCCTTTGAGAGGTTCCTCCATGGTATCCTCAGATTGGTGCAAGTTTTACGTCTCTGAGCCTTCCCTTGGTATTCAACTGGCTCATCTAGGCAGTGGCTGGGGGCTTCCAAATTCATCGTCCACTTGAGTGAGGAGAAGCAGATTGATTCCTAGGCCACACTTTTACGCGGCCTTCAGATCCTTGATCCGGTACACTAGGAAGACCCGGCATCTGTGAATCCACCCTCATTACCACCCATCCCGCCACGAGGTCTGCCAATTTATGCTTCCCAGGAACACCTTAAGTGCGTAAAAGGGACGCATCTCCGGGGTTGGAATGTCTGGTAAAGTACTTTGTGGTCATAACGCCTTTTATTCCCGCATCATCTTGTGCGGTAGTCGATCAGCCAAGTTGGTAGGCAACTGTTAAAAAATGTCCTTTAGTCGCTGAAAGTATCGGAAATGCGTCCTATTGGATACCCCATCGGTAGAATCCGTAGGAGCAAATCCACCGGGAACCGGGCCTTCTTCTCCGAACATCAAGAAAAGGGGTACTATACCCAGTGGACTCAGTAGAGGTAAATTCTACGCCATGTACCAATGATTCGACGGGTGTACTCCACTCCGTCTTTGAGGGCTCGTCATGTACCAACATATCCATAAGGTTGCGATTGACCGTTAGGGCAGGCATCACAGTCGGGGTGGTACG
>WSYH01018043.1:0-11379 GCA_036426205.1 Ascaphus truei
GTGTGTGTGTGTGTGTGTGTGTGTGTAAGTTTGTGGGTAAGTGGGTGGGTAGTTAAGTGTATGTTAAGTATGCAAGCAAGTGCATGCACGTTGTGAGTGGCTGGGTGAGGGGATGGAGAGAACATAGAGGAAGAGAGGATGGGATGGGGAGGAGGGGAGAGTGTGATGGAGGGACAGAGGAGAAGGGGTGTGGAGCGGGGATGGAGAGAGAAATAAATCAATAATACAGCATAATTGTGGATGCTTTTAGACAAATACCATTATAACATTTATTTTTAAGTGATACCATTTGTTTTAGTAATCATTTTTTATTGTATCCCAGTTTTTACTTTGGAAATCTTGTCACCCTATGCTAAAAAGCACTTCCTCTTTAAATTACATTTATATGCATGAATCCATAACATTTGCAAGCATGTATATGTATGTATGTACAGTATGTATGTATGGTGTTTTATGTTAATTTCCATTTTTTATACAGGTTTTCAGTCAAACTAGCATGGAAGCCTTAAGAAAAAAGTCTATTCTACTGACGGGCTATTTGGAGTACTTAATAAAACATTACTACAGTGAAAACACAGCTGAACCCCAGAAATCATTTGCAAAAATAATAACGCCCTCTCACTTTGAGGAAAGGGGCTGCCAGCTCTCTGTGACTTTCTCTCTTCCGATAAAAGCAGTCTACGAAGAACTTAAAAAGAGAGGAGTGGTTGTGAGTAACATTTTGTCATATTCCAAGATATGTGTGCAAATGAACAGTCACATTGAAGATATCCAATGTAAATGCATTAGTTATTCAATAATGCATCATGTAATAAATACTAAATCCTCACATTGTGTCAGCATAGAGAAAAATGTGTTGACGACTCTTCCATTTTTGCTGCATGCAAGGACAGTTTCTTACATCTGATTTTTTAATTTTTTTATTTTTGACTGACGCCACTTCAGACACGGAGGATTTTGTGGGGGTGTAAAACGGAAATAGAATGGTGCTAAGAGATGCAGCATATGATACATCTTATTATAATAGGTGAACTATGTCAGGGGTGCTCAACTCCAGTCCTAAAGCCCCCTGCATCAGGTGAGGGTTTCATGATATCCCAGCTTCAGCACAGGTGGCTTAATCAGAGGCTCAGTTGAAGACTCAGCCTCTGATTGAGCCACCTGTGCTGAAGCAGGGACTGATTGAGCTACCTGTGCTGCAATAGGGACTGATTGAGCCACCTATGCTGAAGCAGGGATATCCTGAAAACCTGACCTGTTTGGGAGAGCTTGAGGACCCCTGCACTATGTACTATTGTACTAACACTCCCCAATTTGCTGACTAAGGCAGACAGAGCAAAATTGGAGAAAAATGCCTTGATACATAAGGGTAGAATACAAATGGCTTTGCACTAAAATAGCCTTAATAAATAGATGCTATCACTGTCTTTCACTGAGCATTTAAGTTAATAGGGAGAAATGCTTACTGACAAATTACATGTTGAAAATACAGCATACTACTAATACTATCAATCCTGCTACTAATACTATCAATCCTGCAATGTTCCTTCTCTTTAGAAAAAGCATAACTCCTGTAACATCTTGTTGATTCAAGTTATGTGGCCCTCTGTACAATTCTGTAACAACCCTATTGAAGAGTCCTTCTTGCAGGCCTTAGTGTGCCTTACTGCTAAGCATGGCTTAATATAATGAAGACTACAGTAGGGCCATGCTTCTCGGTGTACCGAGAAGGGGGCCGCCATGTCTGCGCATGCGCTGAAGGAGGACGGCTGAGTTAGCGCATGTTTAGAAGCGGGATGGCCGAGTTCGTGCATGCACGGAACGGGGGAGCGGCCGAGTTCACGCTTGCGCAGAAGGGGGGACTGCAAGTCTGCGCCTGCTCAGAAGGGTAGGAGATGCCGAAAATCGCTGATTCAGCTTTCCGGCGATTTTGCTTCGCGGCGGCGCCATGAAATGGAACCCGTCATATGAGCGGGGACCGTATAATGATTTTCTCTAGTAATCTCACATATTCATTCCTGAGATTTCCTTATAAAAATAAAATTATAGTTGTAAAAATATCTTTTATATCTTTGCAGTGCGACCTGCGAGGACAAAATGGCCTACGTATTGCACCTGTACCTCTCTACAACACCTTCCATGATGCATACAGATTTATTGCAATTCTGGGAGACGCAATCTCATCTCTCGAGAGAAGACCCTAACATCAAAGCACAGAAAGTAGAGCTGGGCGAACCACTCCAAACCGGTTTTCCGGAATTTCCCATTTAAAATCCGTTCGGCGGTGTAAAATTTCGCCGCCAGATTGTTACAGTTTCAATCCACGCAGATTAATCCAAAACCGGCATTGGATATAATCCGCTGGTTTATTTTAACAATCCAATCCACGGAAAATCTGCACAAGATAAATCGCCATTTTTGAGACTGATCCACGGATTTAGGAACCAGCCGATCCGATGCGGATCCAAATCCGCAAAAAAAAATTCTGTTGGTCAATGTGGATGTATAGCAACTGTGCAGATTCCTAATAAAAAATGTGTCTACCAATATTTTGCACGTGTATTCTAGACGATGGTTGTACTTTTAATAATAGGTTTAGGATTCCACAGTAAGGTTTAACGTAAACTGTCAGCTCACGATACATACAGTTCCCAGATGTGAGTTATTGCTAATAATGTATATCAGGAATGTTATTTACTTAATACACTAGAGCATCTAAAACAAATATACTTTAACAGAGAGGGCAATGTGGTAGAGAAAATCAACACTTTACAGGACGTGAAAAAAAGCTTTCAGTTTCATTAGCCCATGTTAAAGTGGTGTCATTCTTCCGTGAGGCATTGCTCCCTTCATAATCAGGATATATGCTTACAATTGTGTTGTCTGAGCTAAGTACATTTTGTCATCTGTTGGACAGTAATGGTGACTGAAATAACTTACATTGGTTGCATTTAGATCAGGGGTAGCCAACTCCAGTTCTCAAGGGCCATGTTTTAAGGATATCCCTGCTCCAGCACAGGTGGCTCAATCAGTGGCTCAGGCAACGCTACCTGTGCTGAAGCAAGGATATCCGGAGGACTGGAGTCTGACAGTCCTGATTTAGAATGTCTTGCATTTATTAGCAACAACAACAAAGTAAGTGGTTCAAACCAAGAAACAGGTCCAGTGGAATGATGCCAATGAGAACAACTATATTTCATTATTTTTCACACCTGAAGAAGAACCCTGTTGGGTTCAAAATCTTGTAACTAGTAACTGTTACAATTTTTTTTATCTCACTACTAGAGATGGGCTAATTTTGCGGGCAAATTTAGATTTTTTTTATTATTACCAATACACTCCGCGAATTCTTCAACCTGTGGACGGATTTGTAGAATCCAATACGAATCCGCCAACGGATTGCTGAATCAGCGGATTGGATTCTACAATTTCATCAATGGGTTGTATCCAATGGCGTTTTTTTATTAATCCATGTGGATTAAAACTGACCAAATCCGTTTGCTGAGAAAATACGTGAAACGGATTTGTGTGGATTCACCCATCTCTGCTAGCTCCCTATTTTCCATTTATATTCCCCCCCTTCATCCCCCACACACATAATTTAAAGGACTAATGCAGGTACTATCCACCTTTGTCTATACATGACATCGAAATAGATGTATGGATATATTTCCTTAGTGCAATATTATCATAATCACAATTCCAGTATCTAGGAATTACATTGTAATGTATACTGAGCCACTGTGTAGAGCTCAGAAACGGAAGGAATTTATATTATCCTTGAAATAAATGATGTAATATCTATGGTAAAAGTATCCTGTCCACCAAATCAGAGGGGGAAAGCTCTTTTTTTTTAAAATAAAGAGCAAAGTTATATATCACAAGCGAGTTGTTCTACATGGGGAAAAATACAATACTCACAATAAAATAACTAGAAAAGTGGAGTTCAAACTGCAATCTATTAGCCATAGCACATACAATAATTGCTTATGTGCCTTTTGTGGAGATACAGTATAAAGTATATGATAGTATAATTTATACAAGATCCCTTGTATTGAACAGCGTTATTAATAAGGAAATGTATAGAAGATCCCTAGCAGTGAGGCAGGGGGGGTTATGTCACTCAACTAGAAATAAGCTGCACTCTACAATAAGAGAGCTCTGGTGACATGACGCAAGGCCAAGGGGCCCCTCCCCTAAGGTGCTGTGATGTCAGGTCAGGGGGAGGGGTTAAGGAAGGGGTACTTAAGGTAAGGGGGAGGGATCATAGATTCCTCTTCTAGTATCTACCGCAGCGAAGTCCCGTCCACCCACCCTGTTTTTTGGCATGAGGAATGTCGGCATTGGAAGAAAAGTTCGGGATTTTGCTTTGTTTTGTCGCAGCTTGGGGTATGTGTTGGCAGGAGTAAGGTTATTCTGGGAGTGGAACTCAGTCAATTTTGGCTTCAGGAGGGAGGTCGCTGACCTCAGAAGTATTTTAGTTGGGGAAGGCAGTACCAGTCCAGCTGTTGTGGACGGAATGGTGGTGGCCTTCCAGGTGGAATTTGTGGAAGGCTTTGCCATTCCAGACTAGGCTTGGTTGGGGTGGCGCTCATCTTTTCCATTGCCCAGCAGTCCACTGACAGCCCCTGAGACAAGGTAAATTGTTGCGGATGCCTTCTACACCACTATACCGATGTAACCTCCCTAGGGAGCCGGGGAGGGAGGGTCACACTGTTATTTTAAGTGCTGGAAGCAGAAGACAGACTGAGCAAGTGTAGCAGTAAGAAACAGAGGCAGGCTGTTGTAAGTAATGTATGTATTGCAGCCTCCATACATTTAGGATAGGAACTGGAGCTGAGGAGTAGAGATGTGGGATCCTGCTGAGATTCAGTGCGCTGTAGTTTCAATTAAACTTTTCAAGAGTTTGATAAATCAGCACCACAAAATGTTGGTACCAAAAGTTCTACAAAAAAGGCCCAAATTGTTAAAAAAAAAAATCTATTTCGGTTTTAAATGTGTCAAAATAGCAGACCGCAACTTTATAAAAAAAGTTTCTTTTTTTTTACAAGTTCAATTCAATTTTGAAAGTGAAAGTAATCGAGAAAGCAATACCCACCACTTTTCAGCATCAATAACATTTGTCACAAACGTTTGTATTGAAGTGAACTTCCTCGCCAAATCAAAATAGGTGAGATTCGCTAAGTTCCTCTAAGCGCATGAAAAGTTCAATCGTGTAGCAGAAAAAGGACATTCAGTCCACAAACGGTGCAGCAGAAACAATTCACAGGTATAGAGTATAACATCTAATAAATCCCATAAAGACTGAGCAATTTGGTCTTAATCCTGGGAGTATTAGTCTTTGAGTAGCTGCTCCAATATAGTGAGCTGAAGTAATGACCATAAGTGTATATTTAAACCTATGACTCATAAGTGGCCGCCAACATAACCGACTTAAATTATAAAGTGGGATTTATAGAGTACTGGGGAGGCACAGATACCCGAAGGTAAAGAGCCCCCTTTTTCTCAACCACACTCAGATAAGGCCACAGAGCATATAGGTAACACAGTCAGTTTATAGCAGGAAAACTCCACAGTACACTCACTGTTTGTAGAGATGGAGGTTCACTTGAAAAACCATCCACATAGATAACACAGGAACTCCGTCAATGAGTGCATCCAACTTGATTGAAGATCAACAGCAAAAAGAAACCTCGAAGGAGGAAAGTGGAGCACTGCGATGGGATGTAGCAAAAAGGAAACCGGCACACCAATAACTAAAAAACTATTTTAATGAGTGACTGCGTGAGACACCAAAAACAGGACAACTACCCACTCTGACGCATTTCGGGCTAAGCCCTTTGTCAAAGAGTATAACCCCTAATACAAAATTTACCTGATTGACGCCGTCCATAACCGGAAATGACGTAGGCGGAACTTCCCGAAAGTCTCGCGAGTTTAACCCTGGGATTCCGGTTTGCTGGTTAATCTCACGAGACTTTCGGGTAGTTCCGTCAAAGTGGGTAGTTGTCCTGTTTTTGGTGTCTCACACAGTCACTCATTAAATTAGTTTTTTAGTTATTGGTGTGCCGGTTTCCTTTTTGCTACATCCCATCGCAGTGCTCCACTTTCCTCCTTTGAGGTTACTTTTTGCTGTTGAAAAGTTCAATCATTAATATTTTTACATGGAGAAGGAAATATTGGACATTTACAATAACTTGATGTTTGAAGAAGCTACAATTATGAAATTAAGTAAGATACTGACTACATTTAAGGAATATTATATTCCATAAGGACATTGAAAGGGTTAATGGAACTCCGTAAAACATGTGCCTTTGGTGAATTGACAGAGTCTCTGATCCGATCGAGTCATTTGCAGCAAAGAAAATGTGTCGAGAGAGACGTGAAGCAAATCCACCTCTGTTAAAAATCCCCAGAAATTCAGGGTAGCAGAAACCGGGAAAGAACAAATACAACAGTTTAATTCACCGGAAGGGGTTATCCATGCACTAAGTACGAAGAGGACAGCCAGAAATGCTCACAACAAAAATCAGAATCCAAGAGGAACGCCACATCTGCAGGACAGTGGTAGTGGGTTGCCATGTGAAAGAAGCTGCTCTACAGAATGTGATATTAAATGATTTGTCTCTCATTCAAATGTTTTGCGGCTTTATAAAACAATACAGTTTTTTCAGCATCTCAGGGTGGCAAGTTAATATGCCCATCTAGAGAAGAAATAATGGAACGCACAGATGGTACTTTTTTAGGTGATTATATCAGTTGCCACCTACTAATAATAACTTACCACCCCATAACATTCTAATACATGTGTAATAGGTCAGGGCAATTCCCGCCTCAGGTAGAGCGCTGGGGTAGTGAAGTGGGGTGCAGGGTCTAACCGGATCCCTTTTATGTAGTTTCCACAACTACCCCACCCAGGACAGACTGACCATCACACAGCCACTGGTACTTATAGCCAATCAATTGCCTATACTTATGGGGAAGAGGCCCAAAGAGTTAATTTTCCCAGACAGTTAATTGTTACAAGAAAATAAATATAACATTTATTGCACCACACTGGAACTTCTAATAAGAATTGTATTGCATTTTCACCAACCCAGTGCTATAAATTGATATATGATGTGTACATATAAGATGGAGAGGGTCTACAATTCCTTTGTAAAAACATTATTAAGGAACCACAGATGCTTCCACTGGCAGTATACAAGATAATGGGGGGGGCAGTTCATAATAAGGGAGTATTGATGCTGCCCCACTTAGCTGAATCATTGTCGTTCTGAAGAGACTCCTGGCTGAGCGTCTTCCCTGGACCTCAGCTATTCCTTCTCCACAACGAATGGAAGTGTCTAAGCGATGATTAAACTTTGGATAGAACAGCCTCCCAGGACACCATTAGCTTAAAACAGTCATTGTCCCTATTGCTTTAGTCCCTATTAAGTGTTGTGGTTGTGTACCACTCTGTGACCTGCAGTCTTTATTACGTGTCTGTCTCTATTGTCATAGGTGATCTGGATTACTCATGTGCAGGTGCAGTGAATGGCTGTCTGTTTGGAAATAGTTTCTCATTTTCTCCCCTTTGCACACTCTCTCTCTCTCTCCCTCTATTTAACTATCTCTACCTATGTGCCTCCTGCTTTATATATACAGGTAAAATATATGTAACGCCCCTACCCCAGCCCAGCACTTGGGATAGGGTGTACAGTAAAAAGGGAGTTGTTGGAACAGTCTTTATGGCTGTGACAGGGTTTGGACCTGCTCAAAAGGGGTGTGGTTGCTCAGCAGTTTACCTGTTCATCTCAGGGTTGTTGCAGCAGATCCGTTCCGGCTTGTATTTAGGAGTGGTGAAATAAAAAGGGCGCCAGAAACTTTTTTGTATTTAACAGCAGGTAACTTCTTCTGCATACACAATGCATTGTGAGCCGGACAGGTTTCAGCATACACTGTGCAACACCTTCCCTTCCCTCTCACCATAAGATTGGTAGTGGTGCATTTCTTTAAAAAGCCTCTTGCCCTGCCAGGATACAGATCCAAACTTAACTGGCAATCACCTGCAGTCCACCCAGGTCTCTGCCTAGTCCTGCAGATGGAACCACCTGCTGCTGTGGTGTAGGATACGCCCAGCATATAACTGTAGGGATGTTCTTGGCTAAATACAGGCATATCCTTATGTGAGCTAGTCTTTCCAGTTCCTTTCTTAAAGGGTTACTTATTCTTATAGGGCACTTCCCGAACTAGGAAAAAACAATAAACAGGGGAGGAATAATTAAAAACTATATACATGTGAGATTCCCTCCTGGAGTCAAAGAGATCTGGGGGATAATCACACGTATGTCTCTTTTATAACCTTGGTAGGGGTATAACCCCACCCTCAGTTACTGGGCAGAATACATGTTGCAGAATAGTAACATCAGTACATGTGACCTACTGGCAACTTCCTTCCTAAGGCCGAGTTCAGGGTGGCTGCTACGCGACGTGCGCGCCCTTGCGTGCGCACGCACGTCCATTACAATTTCAGGTTGTTTGGTGGGAGTGTTCAAACTGAAAGCGCCACTGACGGCAAAGTGCAGCTTTGACGCTGCTACATTTTGCCGCTACAACCAAGATTGATATTTGGGGCTGCAGTCAAGTCACGTGAGCTGGTTCAGCGAATCAGCTCCGTGACACGTTCGCCCCGCCCCCGCCACGCCCCCAAACGCAGCGACTCAACTCCTGCAGCCAAGTCACAGATCGCTGGGCTGCAGGAGCACACGGTGGAGGCGCGCACGGATGCAAGCGTCCGTAGCAGCCACCCTGAACTCGGCCTAAGGCATGGCGAGACATGCACTGGAACTGCAACACTATGGTAACAATAATGTGACTAGCTCACATGACAGGGCCTTGTGAGGACTTAACCCCTGCACTGCCAGCACCTACCAGGACTGACATGCAGGATAAAGGGAAATTCCTCGCAGGGCGCTACATTCTCTCCTTAGTGAAAATCCCCTGTACGAGGTAATAAATTGTAAAGTATTTATATAATGAAAAATACAGTGGCATAATTACAAATACAAAAACACAATTGCATAATATTAACCAAAGTGCACTGACTAACTTGGTACACATATTATATAATGTAGGTAACCTCCTGTGAGGAACCTTAGTTACATAATACAGCCATGTTACAATATACACCATATACAGTAGATACTATACAGTCTATTTAGATTATATACATTACACAACAAATGTTACAAGCATTTGTATCAATAGATATCATACAATTCCTTAATATATCACAATAGTATTTGCAACAATATCTATTATGCAGTTACTGTACATAGCATTGTTAACACGCATCCCAGATGCTGCAACAATATGCAATCAATACAGAATTTACCAGATCAATAATAATGGGCTGGATCAGGCTTTCTAACTTACCAGCCCTGACTATTGGGAATGGTCACATAATAGCAGTGTTTCTTTCCCAGCTCGCTCACCTACTCTACCTGATCCATATATACAGTACGTCCTACTTGCCATGCCCTCATTAGGTACTCTATGCGTTCAGAGACATAAGCCGGTACCTCAGCACAATGTTGGGCCATATAAGTTGAGCACAATGTTGGGCTATATAAGAGACTACTGTTTCCCGTAGCCACCTTTCACTGTTCTCTTCTGCTTCCCGCATTAAGGGCTCAGGCAAGTAAGGAAAATCATACCCGTGGGACCTTCTATACCGATGTAACAGTACAAGATCAGCCCTTCTAGACTGGGTGACATTACTACTGTAGGCAGACCCTGGAAGAACCCAGCACAAAGGTTCCTCACTAGGAATAGCAGCCTCGGAGATATCCTCCACTATACCAGGGGAAAATATTTGGGACCCTCAAAATCATCTGAGCGCTTACGCAGGATTTTGTTCTCTTGATCCTCTGTGAGCTTTCCCGTCTCCCACCAGTGATCTTCTCAAGGGGTGCGCCAACTTCTTGAGCTGCGCCCCCCTGCCCGGGAGCCGCATCATCGGGGCCCCACTCTCCAATGACTCGGCGTCAAATGACGTCGCGGGTCATGTGACGTCACGTCACGTGACCCCGCGTGTCATTTGACATGCATTGCCATGGCGATGTGTGACGTCACATGACCCCGCAACGTCATTTGATGCCGCGTTGCCATGGCGAGGCATCGCCGAAGACCCAGCTGGCAGCAGGAAAGTGAGTTAGAGGCCTCACGCCTCCGCCGGCACTTAATTTAAATGCCGTGGGGAAGAGCGGGGGCCTCTGTAACTGCCCGTGCCCCCCCTAGAAATTTTCCCTCCCCCCACCCTGCTCTACTCGATTACCCTATACGTTAATCATGCGAATCATATTTAAATGAGGTACATAACCATGGAACATCTTATCCCACCAGTTAAGCACAGGTTCCTCTCCCTCAAAGGAAGCCAGCAATGCAAAGCAAATGGGTCATTAATGAATGAGACAACATCAGATGAAAAATGGAAAATCTTTAACAAGATTGAGGTAAAAAAAAACAAATATACTATTTTGGTAGTATTTCTTCAATTAAAGCACACACAGTTCTGATACACTAGTGTCTGATTTCTATAATAAGAAAAACTATATTTATGAAGGAGCGGGTGACAGGTGGCAGGTCTCATTAAACCTCGCTTTCAGAAACGCCTTAGCAGAATCGCTCATCATTTTTTTTTTGTCAGCTTGTTCTTTTAAACACATTTATAAAAAAAAAAAAACAGGAAGTGGCTGACACCAAGACTTTTTTGGGTTTTCTTTCTTATCGCATTTACTTGTTCTTAATTTTCTGTGCAGTAGAAAGAAACGGTGTACAGTATGAAGGATAGGCATTTCTCTGCTAAATAACCCGCATCAATTATGATATCAAAATAAAAGTGCTTAATCTTACTTCAAGAAAGGATATACAGTATGTGGAAGTGAAATACGTATGCAAATGCAGAAGGCAGGAAGTGGGGGTGGGGGGGTTGCGTTTTTGTACAACATACACTACAATCACTTGCAGTAAAAGATTTCCAGTTCATTGCTTTATTTTGTACATGTGACTATAGCGATTTCCTTTTTTAGGTGAAAGCTAGTTATCTTCAGTTGCAGACAGTTTGAACTGAAGAAGACGACCATTGATCACTGGGTAAGATAATAGTGATTCTGCATAATAAGATTATTTGAAAATATTCCTATGTTACATATTTTTTTTAATGTTAAGTTGCAATGAGTAACAAATAGAATTGATTATTCCAAGCAGTAGGCCTTTAGGAGTTTCTAAACTCCTTTAATTATACTTAAGTAACTAACAAACCCCTTTGCAATAACATACATTATCTACTGTATGTTCATCTAGAATATTTTCTATTTTGGAGAATAAAATTGTCAC
>WSYH01018044.1:0-11376 GCA_036426205.1 Ascaphus truei
CCAATAATCGGAAATATTCTCTTCCCCGACTGTAGGCAGAATCGGGATTCACAAAATGTATGACAAGGAGTTAGAGATCCTCATAAATGGGGTGGTTGCTAACTATCCAAAATTAATGGGTGCACTGAATCAAAAAACCACCACCGCTGAGAAGCAGATAATTTTGGGGCACATGAAAGGATCAATGTACTGGGCAATACTATCCACACAATAGACATGCTGAAAAAATGTTTTGCAGGTAGTAAAGCCAAATGAAAAAAAATTGGCAAATCATGCAGTTGTGGCCAAGAGGAAAGGAGGAGGCCCATCTGAGAGCTTCCACTTGACCCCAATCGAAGAGCGACTTCGCTTCGTTATTGCTCGGTCCCAGGTAGTGGGACTACCTGGCACAGTGGACACAGGGGATCATGAGAAACCTGGTAAGTGACAATACAGTACAATTAAAATACATTAGATATCAATCTCATGTATACATCATGTTAGACACAACCTAGAACATCGAAGCAAACATTGCAGTGCACTCACAAATACAGGTGAGGAGTACTTAACAAAATAATGTATGTGTCCTCATAAGACCTGTATCCCTTAATTCATGGTCCTGGATACATGCATTCCAGACTTACAATGTTACACATAGCAATCATGTTAGAAATAATCACTTTTAAACCACTGTACGTCAATTATTGGCCAGGTGATTCATGGAAAATGAGACGTCACTCTAAATATCATAGCAAAACAAAAAGGCTTATAAACCACAGCATGTATCAGCTGTCATAAACATGCATTGGGAGCAAAGGGTTACTAAAGTTTAGCAGTAGCTTGTTGATCAGGGCCTCTATATATTCTATAGTCAAAATATTATATAAGTCAAGAGACATCTAAAATAAAATGAACTTACATGTACTCAAGTTTAGTATGAATGTCTTTGATGATATGATGTATTTCTTTTTCAGGGCCATCTTTCAGACAGTGGACGAGATTGGGCTGACAGGCTGCGTACTTTGCTTAAGAGCCACAGGTTCATGTGGAGGATAAAGCTGAAGAAGCCCAGGTCCCAAAGGTCTGTGAGGAGCCTGAGGAGCCAGGTGAAGCTCTGGCTGACCCCACAGCTGCTCCCAGGGCATCACCTCTGGCTGCTTCCCAGCCATTACCTCTGGCTGCTCCCCAGCCATTACCTCTGGCTGCTCCCCAGTCAACACTCCAAGTTGCTCCTCAGCCAACCCCGGGCTACTCTCCAGCCATTACCTTTGGCTGCTTCCCAGCAATCAACTCTGGCTGTTCCCCAGCCAACCTCACCTTCCGCTGCAACAAGATAATCCATTATTATAGTGATGCAGAGGGAGTTAATGGAGACCCATAAGGCTGAGGTACAGGACATAGTGGCCCATCTTGCCCATCTTGCCCATCTGGAGTCCCGGGCAGTCATTAATGCCCAAATGAGGGAGTGAGCATCCTAACAACAGGAGCAAGCAGCACAACACAGTGAGCAAGCTGCTAACAGGCAAGGTTGCCTTAATTCTGGGGCTGTTAGGTAGCATACGACTGCTGTTACTAACAGCATAGCGCAGTTAACAAGGTCTATAAGTGTCCTCACCTGGGCAATATGGGGATTCTGTTCCCCTCTGTCCCAAGCACACATGGCAATTCACTTAAGTCCCTGGCCACATATACGGGATCTCCCAAATTGTGGAGCCAAACCCTTCTGGTCCCTCTTAGGAGGAGATGGCTACACCTTGATTGCCAAATGCTGGCCACCATTGGATACCCTGTACTCATTGGCTAAGTGCAGGAGGTGATGCCTTGCCTAAGAAGAGGCATAATTTCTAAATATCTGTATATGTTTCTGGTTGTCTAGTATATATATAGTTATTTTTGCTGATTATTATAAATTAAATATTTTTTTTTTTTTTACACACAGTGCTGCAACTGTGTGTAATAAAATATTATTTTGGTTACTTCTGTCTGTTTTAAATTAATGTAATCATATAGATTAATTCTGGTAGACTCATACTTAATAAACTCAATATTACATACAATAGTAAGCCACTTAAATATATATTACATTACCTTTAATCATTACAAATCATATTATAGTTAATACCTTGAAAAGAACACAATTTTATATGCATCTGTTGCTGTGTTTCAGTAATTTATATGTTCCACCATATATCTGTTAGTATAACCAGTGGCAGACTTACCTTTTTGCTGACTGTAGGCTAGGGGGTGGCCCTCCTCCGCAGTGTACGGTGTCATGACATTACAGCGGCAATGTCACGCCATGTTTTTATGGCAACGCGGAGTCATGGTGTCACATGATGCCACGTTGTCATGGCGACATGGCGACCCAATGGCATGTGATGGCACATTGTCATGGTATGACGTTGTCATGTGATGTCATGTCGCCACAAATTGCCCCGCAAAAAAAAAATTCCGCTTTAAGCTAGTTAGCCTTATTGCAATTTCACCCCAGAGTATAACATGTAATGTAAGGGTTAAATCCTACACTCAGTCCATTCATATGGGTACCACTTAAGACCTTCCCTTTTCCCTTGTAGACTATTTGTAGAAATAATGCACAGCTCCTCAGGGTCTGGATTTGAGTAAAGGCAGCTTTAGGTAGGCGCTAAATATCATTGCATTATTATCATTCGCTCAGTAACAGAGGTGTGAGAATCTCTGTTGTTAGGTAAAGGGCTCATAACCATATGATGAATAAGCCGTGCGTCCATTAAAATTTAACGTTCCATTCTTTTTAAGAAAAATGTCTGAACATTGTAGCGTTAAACAACTTTGGAGACATGCGTTACAGATATCGACACGTTAAAAGGAGATAACGTAAGGTTACAAAAATAGCGACCTTCTGTGGATGTGCCCCAATGTTTGTTTGTTTTTACTTAAAAAACAACATTCTTAGCTGCACTTATTAAAATATTTTTTTTCTATTTGCTGCATTTGATTACCTTTAATGAAAACTAATGACCTAAGCTGCCGATTGATCCATTCTCCTATGATCCTACAAAGGGGCCTATTCTAGTAGCTTCGATAACTAAGTAATCAAGCATTTTGAGCACTTCTCGAATGAGTTAGCATGTGTAGCTATTCAGAAAGCTTCGATAACATGCCAAAATCGTTTGGGAAGTGCTTCTCCCCGAGCAGTAGTTTAAGAACAACAGTAGCGACATCCTTTATTCTTACAAATGCCGGCGGCATGCCGGGATCTACTCCGGCTGGCGCCAGTCTAGATCGCGCGCCGCCGCGTTTCCTCCACGCACCCCCCCTCCACTTCGGGCGCATTTTAGCCCCCCTTCCCGACCCCGAACCCGGCTCCTGCTCTGCCCCTCTGCTTCCCCGCACCCCCGCTTACCTCACTTTAAACTCCAGCGGTGTCGGGGAAGCCGGGGAAGCCGGGCGCGCACGTGACTGTGACGTCACAGTGAGCCGCAACAAGCCGCGTCACCACGCTTCCCGCACGCATCCTGCCGTGCGGGAAGTGTAAGAATAAAGGATGTCGCTACTGTACATGCCCTATTCTGAAAGCCAGGGTCATATGTAGGATGATTTAGCCCAGATAGTGTCAACTCGGCCCTCTTTTCCAAGCACAACAAGTCTGTTTCTTTTCTTTACTTTATTTGTGGAAAGCAGGTAAAAAACAGGAACATGTGTAGAGATGTAGGTGTTGAGATAATGTCTCTCTGTGGGTGCTTGGTAGTTAAAGGCAGGTGAAAAAGATAATCCTACCAGTACAGGAGGTTACAGCAGAGTGCTCACTCATCCAGAGGTTATGGTGGAAAAGGAAGTGAGGGGCAAGGGTCACACTAAAGGTTCAGTGAGACTGCACTAACTGTCAGCAAAAGACAGGGGGGGAAATGGGAAAGCCCATAGCTGGGAGGACTGGAGATGTTGCCAGAGCAACCAGGGGTATGACAGACTGGAAGGAAAAAGGGCTACATAATGTATCCATTCCATCTGCACTGGGAGTGAACTGCAAGGAAAGTGACATCCTAGTACAGCTAGCAGGGGGAACTGCCAAGGGAAGGGGGGCTGAAACAGAGAAGGCAGACATGGGTATTTCTGTTCCATGACACTCCCCGTCTGGTATCTGGAGATACCATTATTCTAGGTATATGTGGAACATATGTGCAATATAACATAACATAGTAAACTTCATGTCCACATAACGATGGGATACCGGCCGGTACCACCAGCTTGACGTCCTTTGCCATCTCAGTAAGGTAGGATGATGCACAGCTCTAGGTTAGCTTGATGCACCACAATGTCTCTCAGAGTCCATAGAACTGGTAGTCAGTTCTTCCTTGTGATAGTCCGATTTGGGCATTAGGAGGATAGTCTCTGTGATAGGTCTTAAAAAGGTTTTAACGACCCCATTCTGGGTCACCCGAACTTCCACTTTGCGGACCCTTTCATCTTCGCTTGGGATGGTTTTGATAATAAGTCCCATGGGCCATTCGTTCCTTGTTACCTGTTTGTCTTTCAACAGGACCACATCTCCTACTTGGATATCTGGTTTAACTGTTTGCCATTTATGGCGTTCTTGGAGTGTCACCAGATACTCGCGTCTCCAGCATTCCCAAAATGTGTTGGCCAAGCGCTGCACCTGTCTCCACTGTCGTTTGTACATATCCTTAGAGTTGAAACCTTCGACTGGGGTGGGGATGTTCCCTACTTTCTGGGTTAGCAGCATTGCTGGTGTCAAAATACTTGGCGATTCTGGATCTGTTGACACTGGAATCAAAGGCCTAGCATTGATTATCACTGATATTTCGGCCATGAATGTGGTTAACACTTCGTGAGTGAGTCGAGTCAGGTCGGTTTTTAGCATCATAGAGTCCAAGATACGCTGGACTACCCCGATCATGCGTTCCCATGCTCCGCCCATGTGAGAGGAGTGAGGAGGGTTGAATGTCCACATGCACTCTTGGTCGCGCAGGTATCTTTGGATACTATTGTCTCTATTATCTTTAGTGTTTATTTGTAATTCCTTACATGCTCCAACGAAATTGGTGCCACAATCGGAGCGTATTTGTTTAACTGGTTCTCTGACTGCAAAGAATCATCTGAGGGCATTTATGAAGCTTGAAGCATCCATAGATTCTATAAACTCGATGTGTATAGCTCGCGTACTCATGCAGGTGAAGAGTACCGCCCATCATTTGCTGTTTGCTAGTCAGCCTCTAGTTCTGCGTGAGATGACCATCCAGGGCCCAAATACATCGAGTCCTACATAGGTAAAGGGGGGTTCTGTATTAAGTCTGTCGATAGGTAAATCAGCCATCCTTTGGTCTTGGCTTTTGCCTCGTTGCATTCAGCACCTAACACATTTGTGGAGATTACTGGCCACGCACCTTTTCATGCCAACGACCCAAATGCCCGCCGCCCTAAAAGCGCCTTCGGTGAAGTGTCGTCCCTGATGCATGATTTGTTCGTGGTAGTAGCGCACCAACAAGGTAGCGATGTGATGCCGGCCAGGGATGATAAGAGGATTGCTTTCCTCCCTGCTCAGTTGGGACTTATTGAGGCGGCCTCCTACTCTCATGAGGCCGTCATTGTCGATGAAGGGATTCAACTTCCAAAGTGGGCTGTTTTTGGGAACACTCTTCCCTCCGCGAATGCAATTGATCTCTTCCGCATACGTTTCTCTCTGAACATGACTGAGAACAGTTTCCTTAGCCCTTGTGATTTCCTCTGTGGTGCGCAGCTCTTTGCAGATGTGCCAGCCGTGGCAGTCGGTACTTTTACCATCTGGTGTCTGGTGGAAGGAGGAGGCTATATGCCTGAGATGGGCTACTGCTCGCAGAAGGGCTGTCCACCTTGGGAAAGCGATGGAATCGATGTGATCCGAATGCGTTTTTGTGCAATACATTGGTGAGTAACACGGATACTTGTGGGGGCCTTATCTCCGTATCCTTCTCGGGATCCTCGAGTTCAAAGTCGCCAACTGGGGTTGGTGGCGTTTCCGCGCGCTGCGCAATAAACGTTGGTCCTGTGAGCCACGACGTGTTCTGCAGTTGAGATGCGGGTACTGATCTGGTGGCGTGATCTGCGGGATTTTGATCTGTGGGCACGTGGTGCCATTGTTCTGGTTGGGTTGTACGCCCTAGGTCATCAGAGTATTTTCCTGTCACAAGCGTGTCTCCATAGTTCCTTTTGGTCTCGAGCTTCTCGTGGACCTGAAAGTGGTTCGGACAGGGTTTGAAGTGGGATGCACGACCGTTCTCCCACAAGTTTGTTCGTAGGGCGTCTACGTTGTCGGGTCCTCGTATCCTGTCTATGCATACTTCTCCCACTACCACCCATCCTAGATCAAGCCTTTGAGCGCTTGGGCCATTGTGGTCCCCGTTTCGCTGTTCGCGGATCTTGTGTGCTCTCATGATGTCCCTGCCAAGTAGCAGCATGATCTGGGCGCCTTCGTCTAGTGGTGGGATACGATCGGCAATAGCTTTTAGATGGGGATGGTGTCGCGCCACGTCTGGTGTGGGGATCTCACTCCTATCTTCTGCCATGTGATTGCACTCGATGAGTGTGGGAAGGGGCATGTTCACTTTGCCGTCTATAGAGCATATGGTGTAGCCATTCACTCTTCTCCCTGTAGTCTCCATTCGCCCTGCGCACGTTCTGAGAGAAGCACTATCTTGTATATTGAACATGTCAAAGAATTCTGACCTGACTAGCGATCGATTGCTCTGGTCGTCGATGATTGCATACATCCTTTTAGCCCTTTGGGGTTGTCCCTCTGGGTGCACTGCTACCAGACATATCTTAGAGCAACTGGAAAAAAGAAACAAAAGCGCAAACGCACATAGTGAAGTATGCAAAGTAATATATATATATTGTTTTAGGGTAAGATATCTGCGTACATCAGATTAGAAAGTTACCAGCATTTCATGTACATTAACATGAGTGAGTGGAGATGATGCATCTGCCGCCAACCATCTGGGGATCTTCCTTAATGCAGCACGGCACACTCTGCAGCTGAGGACAAGCCTCCGTTTGAGTCCTTCTTTGGGTTACAGGAGTCCAGTTGAAGAGCTTCACTCGAGGGGAACTCCGTTCGTCTCTCCTGGTCTCGTTACCGGCTCCGTCGGCGATGGAGGTCAACAGCTTCTCAGGCAAGCTGCTACCTCAAAAGTCCCGTATGTCCTGGGTGATCGGCCGCAAAGTAAGGACGGCCGTAAAGTGAGGATGTATTTACCGCACTGTCCACAATCGCGGGAAACTGCCTAGTATTTCGGCTCCACGCAATACCAGAGAGTAAAGCTAGCATACAGATAGGTTTTAAAATGTGATATAAATGCTAAAAATTATCCAACGCGTTTCGAAGCGAAGGCTTCTTCTTCAGGGATACTAATACATTGAATAAATGTGGAATTTATACCCTAATACCATATCTGATAGGTCTGGCTTAATTGGAGCATTAGCCAATCGGTGCAGAGCACGGTGACTCCCACATGTGTGGGTTTAAATGGGTCAAATTGACCTACATGCCAGATAAGTTTAACTCCATCAGGTATGGTAAGGGTACAAGTACATAAAACACAAATAATAATCTTTATTAACCAAGGCACAACATTATTGAACAACCTAACTCATACAAATTACATGATTAAAATAAATAAAAAATATATATATATTTATTAATGGTGGGATTTTCTGAAATGAAACAGACAAACAGTTAGTTTTCTAAAAGAAATAATACAGTTATGTTTATACTGTCCAGCAAGAATCAGTAATTCAGACAAAACTTATAGAGAAAAAAATGAAATCTATTTTCCGAGACAGATAGTAAATTTAATAAAGACACCAGAGGTCTATATTTTCATTAAGGCCATCTGGACCTAATGTTTCCAACTTTTGTATCCAGTATGTTTCTTGGACTGAAACATCTTTTAGTCTATCCCCTCCTCGTCTGCTCCGAGGTATAAACTTTATCCCTTTATACAAGAGGGTTGAGGGATCCTTATTGTGATGGGTAGCGTAATGTCTACTTACACTATGGGTCTGTAGAGCATTCCTGATGTTTCTCACATGCTCTTGTATGCGGAGTTTTAAGCTACGTTTCGTGCGGCCCACATATTGCAGGCCGCACGGGCATTCTAATAAATAAACTACAAAACTCGTGTTGCAGTTTATAAAGTCTGTAATATTAAACACCTTATTAGTTTTATTGGACTTAAACGTATTACTCACTGGATGAAGGAACTTGCAAGTGCAACATTTTCCACACGTGTAATTACCTAGTGGTTTAGTACTTAGCCAAGAATGGCCAGACTTCTGTTCTATATTTTTCCCAATATCACTTGGTGCCAGCGCATCCTTCAGGCTACGAGCCTTCCTGTATATAAACCTGGGAGATGAACTAATATGACCACTTAAAATTGGATCTGTGGCTATAATACCCCAATGTTTTTTAATTACCTCCTCTATTTGTCTATGCATAGAGTTATAGTTGGTGATAAAGGGGACTGTAATTTTATCTCCATTAGTCTCCATTGTTTTCTTATTTTTTGGTAACAGCATCTTTTGGCGATCTAGTTTCCTAACTTTATCTAGTTCCTTTAATAAATGTTTATACTCATATCCCCGTTCCATAAATCTTAAGAAGAGAAATTGAGCTTGTTGCTCAAAATCAACCTCATTACTGCAGTTCCTTCTAACTCTCATAAATTGGCCTCCCGGTATATTTGTAATCCAAGATCTTTTATGGTTACTAGAGGCCAATAAAAGAGTGTTAGTGTCAACCTTTTTAAAGTGGGTTGTTGTTGTGACTCCTACCTCTGATGCCGTTAGATTTAAATCAAGATAGGTGACACTCTCTGTGTGTGTGACATGGGTAAATACCAGGTTGAGGTCGTTGGTGTTAAGATAATTGACAAAGCAGTCAACAGACTCCTCATCACCTTCCCACACACAAAGAATGTCATCTATATAGCGTCGCCATACCACTACTTGATGTTTGTATGGATTGTTATTCCAGATATAAAGTTCCTCCCAGTTCCCCATATACAGGTTTGCGAAGCTGGGGGCAAAGCGTGTGCCCATAGCAGTTCCGCAAACCTGCAGGAAGAACTGGGAGAGAAAAAGGAAGTAGTTATGGGTGAGTACATACTCAATGGCTTGGAGGATAAACCATCTATTAAGATCACTTAACTTAAGATCTTTTCTCAGGTAATCGTCAACCGCCGCAATACCCTTACTATGTGGAATGCTCGTGTACAGAGCTTGTACGTCGCACGTTAACCATCTGTACGACTTCTTCCATTTAAAATTTGCAAACAGATTTAATACCGCGGAGGAATCTTTAAGATAGGAAGGTAATTCCCCCACAATAGTCTGCAGGAAGTAGTCCACATATTGAGATAGGTTTGCGGTCAGTGAGGATATACCTGAGATTATGGGTCGACCTGGAGGATTATTCAGGGTTTTATGCAGTTTGGGGAGATGGTAAAATACCGGTATTTTAGGGGAGTTATTATAGAGAAAATCATATTCCCTTTGCGTAATAATTGTTAAAGTTAGGGCTTCATCAAGAAGTAACTTAAGTTTGGTTAGGAAAACATTGGTGGGATCTGAGGCCAATTTTCTATAATAGACAGGGTCACAAAGGAGTCGGTGTGCTTCCTGTTCATAGACAGAGCGATCTTGTAAAACCACACCTCCTCCTTTGTCAGCCTGTCTAATAATGAGTTGTTCGTTATTCTTAAGGAACTTGAGAGCAAGATTCTCAGCTCTAGTAAGATTATGTCTAATCATACCGCCCCTTCCACTGTCATTGATGCTGTTAAAGTCATTTCTCACCATATCAAAGAAGGTGTCTACATGATTACCCTTTGATTGATATGGGTAAAATTTTGATTGGGCTCTAAATGGAGTGTGTATACACACATCATCATCCTGCTGTAATTCTGGGCTAGGAATTAAGTTTATGTTAACATTATGTTCCTTCTCTGTTTTTAGAAAGTGTCTCTTCAGTGTGATGTTTCTAATAAATTTGTGTAAGTCTTTATATAATTGAAACGAGTTTGCTCCGCAGGACATGGAGAACGAGAGCCCTTTACTAAGAACTCTCTTTTGGTCATCTGTGAGTATGACAGAAGAGAGGTTAAAAATACCTCTGTCAATTGGAATGTTTAGGCTTTTTAGTATTCTTTTCTTTTGGACCCAGGATCCTCCTCTTTTCCCTCTTCTGGTAATGGTCTTTTTAAATTTAACCCTGGGGTTGTTTGTTTGGGGTTCTCTGATGTTTTCAGCCCCTTCTCCGGGGAACCATGCCTTTTCCTTATCATCTCTAAAAAAAGGGAAGGAGAAGAGGGAGAGGGGGAGGGGGCAGGGCGACTTTCATGTATATATTCTCTAGCCCTTGCTGGAGGCCAGTATGAATCATTCTGTTGCTGGTGATTCATCTGTCTTTTTCTATTATAATTATAGTTTTCATCATAATTTTTTCCTTTATAGTTTGGATTTTTGGGATGTCCCTCCCTTCTAGGGTATGATCTATCCCTTCTTGGATATTCTCTTTTATCCATATGATGAAACCCTCCATATGTCCTGCCTCCATCCCTTTGTTGGTCATTTGTTCTATAGGGATGTGAATGGTCAATATTCTCAATAGGACGACCGTTCAAGTCTCCCTTTGAGTCATTTTTACTATTACCACCCACTCCCTTGCTCTTACTATCATCTTTTGCCCAAGTTCTTTGTTTGTTAGTATCGTAGTCATGTTTGTCTCGGAAAAATTTAAAATGTTTTGTCTTAGCTGTCTCATCATCATGTTGTTCTAGGTTGGCGCATACATCATGTTCCAACTCAGAGCAATCCGTACTAATGATAAGGGGCTCCATATTTTTAATCTGTTCTTCTATTTGGGCTCCCAACTCTTTGAGTGATTTGCTCCTTTCAAAGATGATGAGTCTTACTAAATCATTAGAGCATTCATCCAGAATGCGTATCCACTCCTTCATGAAGTGCTCGTTATCCCTACCAAAAGTGGGGTTTTTTAAAATGCGTAGCCCCCTTGGTAATCTACCACAATCTAAATACCTCTGCATGGTCCTTCTTTCGAACCATTGTTTGCTTTCAGTTATCAGCAATTTCTCTAGGTTTTTAAAATGTTCTTTCATAGAGACTTGTTCACTTGGGGGTTCATTAGGTATTTTGGGCTCCTCTGCAAAGAGGAGGTCAAAAGCCTCCTCCCGTTTGGCTCTGCATGCATTTAGACTCCACACCATACTGATTGGTGTAGATACACAGATAATTAAGTGAATAAAAAACAGTGAATAGGTGCAGCACTATTAAGTGAATACAGATATACAAATAAAATGAGTGCGCTAACTACTACGGTCTACTGTATAAATAACCCAA
>WSYH01018045.1:0-11374 GCA_036426205.1 Ascaphus truei
CACCCTTCCTCTTTACCCCCACCCCACCCACCCTTCCTCTTTAACCCCACCCCACCCACCCTTCCTCTTTAACCCCACCCCACCCACCCTTTCTCTTTAACCACACCCCACCCACCCTTCCTCTTTAACCCCACCCCACCCACACTTCCTCTTTAACCACACACCACCCACCCTTCCTCTTTAACCCCACCCCTCCTCTTTAACCCCACCCACCCTTCCTCTTTAACAATCACCCACCCACCCACCCTTCCTCTTTAACACCCACCCAACTACCCACCCACCCTTCCTCTTTAACCCCCACCCCCATAACTATTTCATTTTACAAACTTTCACAGGTAACAAAAAAATACATTATTTACAAGTACACAAGATAAGTGTCTTATATTGATGTATACTTTCAACAACAATACACATTTACATCATACACAAACACATTTTTTATCACATTTAAACACCACTTCACCATATCATACACCTTATAACATCCATATACACAATAGTTACTTTATTAATTAACATAATAACCAAATACTACTTCTATGATACATACACTACCCCTACAAACATTACACAACAATTTATATTTTGATGTGCACACAAACTTTAATTGTAATTTTCTTAAACTTTTGCAGCCTTCAACTTTGCTGCCTTTGACAGTTCTATAACTCTTCAATCAAATTTACTCACACATCTATTTATTTTATATTTTTTACATTTTTTTCACACAACACACACCCTCCTCTTTTTAACAACACACAGCACACACAATTACTCTTTTAAACCCCACATCATCCTTACTCTTCCATCTTAACCACACTTACATTCACACAACCAAACATCCTTCATTTCAATAACATCCAATTACTGAACCCCACACCACCTCAACACTTCCACTTTCTCACACACACCCTCAACACACACCACAACCTTCCTCTTTTACCACTCAACACACACCCTTCCTCTTTAACAAAAACACACACACTTCCTATTTACCACTAACATACACACCATAACTGTTTACAAACATACTTCCTTTTTAACACCCACCACACACAACCTTCCTCTTTACACCCAACACACCAACACTTCCTCTTTCCACCACCACACACACTTCATCTTTATCCCCATTAAACACATTTAAGTCTCCGTGTCACCACCCCTAACTAACATTTTTATATAACTTTTGCAGCCTTCTACACTGTCCCCTTTGCAGTTTCTACTACTGCCACATCTTTACACCCACAAATCATCTACAGTGAAACCCATCAAGAAAATACAATGTCAGTCTCTTACATCCATTTACATTTACAATTATATTTCTTTCTCTTATTTTCCTGATCTACAAACATACATTACAATAATTTTACAACTTATAACACACATTTTACATTACACATGCACATGTCTTACTCACACCATCACATTACTCTTTATACACACAACACCCACGCTTCATCTTTACACACACCACACACACCATTACTCTTTATCCCCACCACACACACCCTTCATCCTTCCTATATCCAGCATTAATCTTTACCAACAACACACTTTTCCCCACTCCCCCTCCACACTTCCACTTTCTCATCCACCACACACCCTTACTATTTACCACTACCACCACACACAACCGTACTCTTTAACCCCACCACACACAACCGTACTCTTCAACCACACCACACACAAACGTACTCTTCAACCACACCACACACAAACGTACTCTTCAACCCCAACACACAAAACCCTACTCTTTCACCCCACCACACACAACCGTACTCTTCAAGCCCACCACACACAACTGTACTCTTGAACCCCACCACACAAAACCGTACTCTTTAACCCCACCACACAAAACCGTACTCTTTAACCCCACCACACACAACCTTACTCTTTAACACCACCACAACCACTATTCCTATTTACTGTAACACCATTCCACACCTTTTGATGTACGTGTGTCAACACACCTCAATAAGTGTTATATATTACTTTTGCAGGACTCTACCCTACACCTTTTGGGACCACAAGCACAACTCATCACTCTTCTCATCCATCAACTACAATAAAACGTAAGTTTCTTTATAAATTATTATAACAACATAACAGTTTTTAAAATTTACACTTATCACTCAGACACCCAGCATTAATCTTTACCACCAACACACTTTTCCCCACTCCCCCTCCACACTTCGACTTTCTGATCCACAACACACCCTTACTATTTACCACCACCACCACCACCACCACACACAACCGTACTCTTTAAAGCCACCACACAAAACCTTACTCTTTAACCCCACCACACACAACCATACTCTTTAACCCCACCACACACAATCTTACTGTTTAACACCACCACAAACAAAATTCCTATTTAACACCATTACACACCTTTTCATGTACGTGTGTCAACACACCTCAATAAGTGTTATATATTAGTTTTGCAGGACTCTATCCTGCACCTTTTGGGACAACAAGCACAACTCATCACTCTTTTCATCCATCAACTACAATAAAACGTAAGTTTCTTAATAAATTATAACAACATAACACTTTTTATAATTTACAATTATCACTCAGACATTTAACATTATACAAAAACACACACAATTATATTTTTAAACACACAACACACTACTATTATTATGCACTCCACTATCTTCTTTTGTAACTAAATACCCTACACTTAGGTTTTTGGTTGTGTTTATATAATTACTATAACTCTACCCCCCCTCTAACTAACATTTACATCTCCCTGTGCAACCAACACTAACTACAATTTTATACACACTTTCACTGGACTCTACAGTGACGCCTTTAAAACATCTGCACCTGTGGCATCTGATAGACAACAAAACTGCTTGCATCTGTCAACTATATACAAGGAAAACAATTAATAATTTATAGACACACACACAACATACCTTTAAAACATGTCTCCAAAAAAAATTCTTAAAACATCACACACAACACACACAACACACACAACTGCACTGACCACAACACACACTACATCACAAACATGCAATTACCAATATGACACACAACAACCATCAACATCAACAGCGTTACAACAAGAAACGTGTACAACAACAACACAATACAAACATCAACAAAGACTACAACTAATGAGAGAGAGAGAAAAAGTAAGAAGAGATACTGAAACACCACAACAGCGAACACTAAGAAATGAAAGACGCAAGACTTCACGAAAAAAACAAAGTCAAGACCAATATGAAATACGCCTTGAAAAACAGAAACACATTAATCGCAAAACAAGAGCCAAACAACAACATAACAAAACATGTACACATGTACTAGAAATCAATACAACATCAACTACAGCTGACACAACTGAACAACATCAAACACGCCTTCACACATTAATACAAACAGACACACATGACACTACAACAAACACAAACTGAAATACATATATATTTAACACGCGCCGCTTTCAACTATGAACCTCATATACAATACCAAAATCATGAACACGTCAATATTGGACAACTTAACACTATATGTCCATACTGTAAATCTAAAAAAATCCACAATGAATCTGCAGGAATGTGCTGTAGAAATGGTAAAATTGTACTTACACCAATACAACAAACACCTAATGAACTGCTTTCATACATGTCGGGATGTACAAGTGAATCCAAACATTTCCTACAAAATATACGCAAATACAACTCATGTTTTCAAATGACATCATTTGGTGCTACATCTGTCATTAAACAACATGGATTTCAATCTACTTTCAAAGTACAAGGTCAAGTTTACCACAGAGCAGGATCTCTACTTCCATTGCCAAATGAAAATCCTAAATTTTTACAAATTTACTTCATGGGAGATAAACAACAAGAAGCAGATCAACGATGTCATTATATACCAAACATAAGACGTGACATTGTTGTATGCTTACAAAAAATGTTACATCAACATAATCATCTAATTAACACATTCAAAACATCACTAGAAGGCATGCCAACTGATGAATATAAACTCATTATCAGAGCTGACAAAACACCAGTCGGTGAACATGAACGTCGCTTTAATGCTCCTCAAGTTAACGAAGTCGCTATTGTTATAGCTGGACAACAATTTGATAAAAGAGATATCATTCTTCAAAGGCGCACAACTTCTCTTCAACGCATTTATGAAACACATCGCTCATATGATGCGCTTCAATACCCTCTCATATTTTGTCACGGTGACGACGGATACCACTTCAATATCATGCAAGTTGACCCAGCATCTCAAACTAACACTAACAAAACTGTTTCAGTTATGGACTTCTACGCATACAGGATAATGATACAACATGGAACACAAAACCACATATTACATTGTAGACAACTCTTTCATCAGTTTATTGTTGACATGTATGCTAAAATTGAAAGTGAACGTCTTCTATATATACGTTTACATCAAAAAGAACTTCGCGTTGATCAATACATACATCTCAAAGATGCTGTAGTCAATGATGGAAACATTGATAACATTGGAAAAAATTTAATTCTACCTGCAAGTTTCACAGGAAGCCCTAGGCACATGCACGAATATGCTCAAGACGCTATGTCATATGTTCGAGCATATTGACGACCAGACTTCTTTATTACATTTACATGTAATCCATCTTGGACAGAGATTAAAGAACAACTATATATTGGACAGGCACCCAGCGATAGACACGACTTAGTAGCCAGAGTCTTCAAGCTAAAGCTACAAAAATTGATCTACATCATCTTAACCAAGAACCATATCTTTGGACAAACAGGATGCTGGATGTACTCAATTGAGTGGCAAAAACGCGGACTTCCACATGCTCATATTCTGATATGGCTCAAAGAAAAACTACATCCAATACATATTGATAAAGTTATTTCAGCTGAGTTGCCTAATCAATACGAAGACCCTATACTATTTGCAATCGTCACTAAAAATATGATTCATGGCCCATGTGAAAACATTAATGTTGAATACTGTAATTCTGTTAAATCTATCAAATACATTTGCAAGTATGTCAACAAAGGAAGCGACATGGCCATTTTTGGAATAACAAATGACAACATGAAAGACAAAATTTCTCTATATCAGTTGGGAAGATATATCAGTAGTAATGAAGCTGTTTGGAGGATTTTGTCTTTTCCTATTCACCAACGTCATCCAACTGTTGTTCACTTAACAGTTCATTTAGAAATTGGTCAAAGAGTATACTTCACACCTCATAACGCTCAATCACTTGCAGCTCAACCACCAAACACAACTTTAACTGCCTTCTTTCAATTGTGCCAAAATGACTCTTTTGCTAAGACATTACTATATCCTGACATTCCTAAATATTACACTTGGAATTCATCTACAAAACATTTAAAAAAAAGGAAAAATGGAGTACGTATTCCAGGAGAAGACGCCATTCAAAGTGAAGCATTAGGTCGTGTATATACAGTTCATCCAAATAACGCTGAATGCTTCTTTCTAGGAGTGCTACTTCATAACGTTCCAGGACCAACTTCTTTTACATATATTAAAACTGTCAATGGACACCTTTGTGAAACTTATCGAGAAGCTTGCCAAAAACTTGGCTTATTAGAGGATGATCAACACTGGAATACTACTTTATCTGAAGCTGTTTTACATTCTTTACCTAATCAAATAAGAAACCTTTTTGCTATTATCATCACCACCTGCCACCCATCCAACCCTAACACTCTATGGGAGACATATAGAGATTACATGAGTGATGATATACTGGCAAAAGCACAAACAGACAACCCAACACTACACTTACATTTTTCTCCTCAAATTTACAACGAAGTACTAATTTTGTTAGAAGATAAATGCCTAGCTATTAATAACAAAACACTCATTCAATTAGGTGTTACATCTCCTGAACGTCATCACCGCGATATATGTAATAGTGACATTATGCGTGAGAAAAACTACAATATTCAACATCTACAAACATATGTTGCATCCAAAAAACCTATGTTAATTGCACAACAATTAGAAACATACAAACACATTATGGGCCTCATGCAGTAAGCGTTGATAAGGGAAATATGGCCATGTTATAGCCAAAATTGGGTTTGAGATTCAGTAAGCGCCGATAAGTGCTTCATATCGCCAGGTTTCGGAGCCGATTATTTGGTTATGGCCAGTCGCCTGCCGATAAGCCTGTTTTCGACACTGATCGCCACTTTTTTAAATCGGCTGGATTCAACAAAAAAAAACAGCTTATCGGGGCTGATCGGCACTACGAAATTGAGATGTTATGGCCGATTTCTCCCGCCAACTAAAGTTGGCATTTTGGACGGGAGAACGATCGCTAAGGCTGCCGGAACGGCACTTAGAAAAAAAAAATCTTCTGTACATCAATGGAAGTCAATGGAGCGGGGACGTATAACAGTATAGTACTGTTTACGTTTCATTGCTCACAATACAAACGTCATTTGCATTACAGTGTGGGGGCATTCCCTGCATTGTGTCACAGCTGATGTGTCTTATTTGCATAACATTCGACTTTTACATGTTTTCAGCATTTGCGGGTCACATTACTCATCATGTGATGATGTGGCAAGGGAAAATACTATACTACACTCTTAAAGGAGAACCTCACATCATATCACACATTTTACTCAACTCAGCGACAATTATTTACATGATGTCACACATGTCACACATGTCACACATACACAGTATATTCATCTTCCTTTACATTACACAATGCTTGTAATGTGACACGCATCTTTAAACGTTCATGTACATCTGTCTTCTCATGTTTACATATACTTTTGGGTCCTCCCTATTTTCATGACGTCACTTATTGGACGCTCAATCACATTGCATGTTTACATTGTAACCGTAGCATTACAAGCACTTCAACCTAACTTATACACACATGTACAGTAATTCAGCATTGGGACACCTTGTAAACTCATTCTATAGCAACTATCCTCCTTACACAAATGCATGCATATGCACACGACTATTCATTGTTGCCAACATGTCACAATAACATGGATAATTACACATGTTACACAAAACTTTTCCCACGTCAATCTCAGCCTTTTTGTCTCATTACATGACTGACTCTTGCGTTCACAAGTGTTACATGCATTGCACATGCAACTATTTATTTGCAAGCAATCTTTGTACAAAGCTTCACGTCACATCATTGCCAAATATCATCATTCCCTGCAGAATACACACAACAAATACTTAGAACAACAAGTGCACACAGCTTGCCACAGAAGTACTTTATTATGTTAATGTAACACCTTGCATTTTACTATGTCACCTGACATCATCACATACCTATTTAAAGGACGCACATTACCTGCTCATTCACAGCTACTCATTTCAAAATGTTGCGAATGTTTAGGAGACGCAGGAACATTCTTTTCTATGACATGCTTGCTGATCAAGAGAATGATATAGGGCAAGGTAGGGACACACCGAGGGACAGTGACAGTGACGCGGATACGACAGGGACAGGGAGAGGGACAGGCCGAGGGACAGGTAGAGGGACAGGAGATCAGAGGAGAAGACAGAGGAGACAACTTGTGCCTCGTCCGCGTCTGTACAGGGAGAGAACCCTGTTAGATGGGATGAGTGAGGAGGAGATTGTAAGTCGCTATCGTTTGAGTTCAGCAGCAATCTTATCTCTTTATGAGGAGATAAGGGGGGATTTAGATTTTTTCACAGCCAGAGGTCGTGCAGTCCCTGGGCTTGTTAAAATGCTGTGCTCATTACATTATCTTGCTTCCGCGTCATACCAGACAACTGTGGGCATAGTGGGCGGGGTCTCGCAATCTACATTCTCGCGGGCCTTGACCCAGTTTCTCTATGCACTCAATAGACGCGCTAGGAATTATATTCATTTTCCTACAGAGGCAACAGAGTGGCTGGAAGTCAGGACTGGCTTTTATAATATAGCAGGGATACCATCTGTGCTGGGTGCAATCGATTGCACACATGTTGCTTTGATTGCACCTAGTCAGAGTGAGCATGTGTACCGCAATCGGAAGCACTACCATTCACTCAATGTACAGGTGGTATGTGATGCCACGATGAGGATAATGCATGTGGTACCCAAGTTCCCTGGTTCCAGTCACGATTCCTCTATCCTGAGGAACTCTTCAGTCTTCCATGCGTTCGAAGAGGGACATTTTGAACCTGGTTGGCTGCTGGGTGAGTACATATTTACATGTTCTAACACAAAACACATGTTGATTTAGGAATGTTGGCATTGTACAATTTGATCACTAATGTCAGCTTATGTGTGCTCCATTCATTATAGGTGACTCAGGATACGGAATTAGGCCGTGGCTCTTGACTCCGGTGCTAAACCCTCAAACTGAAGCAGAGGAGAGGTACAATGCAGCCCATATATCTACAAGATCTGTTATAGAGAGGACATTTGGCCTACTCAAGACCAGGTTTAGGTGTCTGGACAGAACTGGTGGGGCTCTTCTATACAAGCCTCAAAAAGTGTCTGATATTATCCTTGCCTGTTGCATTTTGCACAATGTTGCACTCAGGCACAATGTACAGTCAGACCTAGCTGAGGCTTTGGTAGACGAGCATCCCACCCATGTAGCTGCTGAAAATGAACAAACAGCCAGTGGTGGCCAGACACGACAGAATCTCATCAATTCATTTTTTTCTTGTAAGTACAAACTCATATGTTCCTAGTACTACTTTTATAGTTTAATTATGTTATATTAACAATAATGTTTCTTTATATAACCTTCTGTTAGGACACAGATGAATATGGGTTGCACACCTTTCTTTTCTCTGCTGTGTGCACAAAGGGATGTGGCACCGGTATGTTATTGTTGCACAGGTTATATAATCCCTCTTCAATTGTACTTTAGTTGTGTGTATGTGAATACAACTTGGGTAACAAAGCAATAATATTTTAGCATTGTGTTATTCCTTATGCTAAGACAAAACACATATTATGCCCATAATCATTCATGCTTCTAGTATGCTTACATACAATGTTATTGGTGCAGTGTAACATGTACATCCAGATGATGTGTACACCAGGCTGATTTACATTTTGAATGTCATGAAATATACATGGTGTTGCACATTTAACACCAAATACACACTTTGATGTGTTCTTTACGGTACTGAAGATGGCATGTCAATGTTTGCAATTTATATATTGTTCCTTTGCATTATAGGTATATTTGCAGTATGACTGATCATGGTATGTATATTTGCTGACATCTCTCATAAGATGTGGCTACCTCAATCTTCCTATAATTATTGGAACTAAAAACCCAACATATTGGTTTAAACACAAATGTTACATATATGTACTTTCTGTATCATGTATATGCATTTAGCTACTCTTGAGCTTTCATGTGCATTGTATTACAAAATGATTACTCACATTTCATCACATTTTATGTATGTTTCCTTATAATTTCCATTAATGTAATATAGAGGTGGTTGGAGAAAAGGGGATAACTGTACTTATTTGTTTACTTACGGGAGCACATTCATCACTAGCATAGACACACTTTTTAAGACAACTGTTTGTGTCTCTATCAATTGGTGTAGGATCCATGTATAACACCGACAAATGATAACACCAGCTTTATTATGGTAGCTTATATCATCATATTGACTATACTATGTATTTCTAAACGATTAATAAACACAGTAAACTATAGTTAGTTAGGTTAATGAAATATACACAGAAACGTACTTCATAACATGATGGTGATGTCATATTCTGAACATCATGCATTGGAGGGGACCATAACATCTGGCCAGTAACATTATTTGCTACAGTCCCAAACCATTTTATCTACATACCCATGTAACAAGAGATTTTAAAAATAAATGGCTACTTGGTTGTAAGTGTCCTTTACATTGGGAGAAGGAGTGGCTCACTGAGTAAAGACACACACTGGCACTGATAGTTTGAAGCAGGGGAGTCTGGTTCAATTCCCGGTGTGGGCTCCTTGTGACCTTGGCCAAGTCACTTTATCTCCCTGTGCCTCATGCGGCAAAAAAACATTTGTACGTTCCACGGGCCAGGGACCTCAGGCTGAAACATGTGTCTGTAAATCGCTGCGTACAACTAGCAGCCCTATACATGAACATGCTCATATTATTATTATTATTGTTACATAGTTTCGACAGTCATACGTTCCATTACATATTAGAATACACAAATGTGTTAGCAGAGTGGGAATGGTTGTTATATATAAAACACACCATGTCATAAAATGTTAGTAGTCATTAAAGAACACTCAATAAAAATTCATGAAGCACTATTTTGCAACATCATTATGTTAATTAAGTGCTTATGCAATATAGGCATAAGGGTATCACATTTTTAATTGTTTGTTAATAAGCGCTGCAAGCAATATAAAATTAGTTCCATATGTAGTATAGTAGTCGGTGGCTCCTCCTCACAATCATCTCATATAAAGGTAGACTCTTCTGAAATCATACATTGATCCGATTGTATCTTCCCCGACATCTCTGAAATACAGCAAACACATGATGGTCAAATATGGCACCTTACTAGATATGCATCCGTGACAACGCGTTACGCAGCTCTATATGATTGTGTAGATACACACGTCAGTCACTTATATGTTAGAAGTAAAACTGTTCATCAGTATGTAATGTTTCTTTAAATTTGTAGCAGGCATAACTATGTATAAGAAGTGAACGTTGCCTGTATACTGAAAGATGTGCGCGCACATCTTTGTGTGCGCACGCACTTCACGCTTGGCTCCACTAACTGTTAGCGCATGCGCAAAACAAAGCGTACGTTGTGCGTTCAATACATGTTGAAAATACCAGTAAACATAACATCTTTATTTCAAATACAATGAAGACGAAACTACATTCGTTCTAAACGAGTACATCTGTATTCTTTTTAAACAGACGTGTTTGAACAGAAAGCACGGCCGATAACACAATGCGCAAATGCAATACGTGTGACGTCATGTTAAGCCAGCGTGAAACGCACGCTAACACTCCTCCCACTCAATTAACATTCGGCTAACGCCCAGGGTACGCCTACAAACACTGAGCCGCACGCATCACACACTGCAGTTACCGTTACTATAACAAAACATGACAGCCAATAGGCTTTGAGGCGCGCACGTCGCTTGGGGGCGGGACTTACATCACTAATCCTTTTTAAGGACGCCTTGGCCCATGACAAGGGTCCCACGTCATACGTGGTGGACCCGGTTTTCAATGTTGTAGATGTTGCATGATAACAAAACAGGTATGTGTTAGAGTAATGGAAAAATGTTGCTAATATGTTTAAAGGGATAGGAAAGTACGTATATTTATTCCGTCAGCAATGTGTACTACTCTTTCAGGT
>WSYH01018046.1:0-11371 GCA_036426205.1 Ascaphus truei
GCTTCGCGTGTCTACCAGATGGCATAAATTCATGAATTGTAATGCAGGATATATATATATAATGGCAGTATTGCAGCCAGCGGGAATAAAATGCTTCAATCCCTGCCTGAAAATACCTCAATGCACTCGGCAGAAAACAGTCACAAATCTCAATACACCCGGGTATACCGAATGTCGGGACTAGCCAAGCTCGAATAAAGTGTGTCGCCAGTGTATACCTAATTTTTTTTTTTAACATTCATATGCACTCCCTCTCCGTTATTCTCTTCCACCCTCTCTACCTGTCACTCTCGTTCCCTCTCTCTCTGTCACTCCCCTTCGTTTCCCACCTCTCCTTGTCACTCTCCAACCTTTTTCTCATTTCTCTCCCGCTCTGTCAATCCCCCCCCTGTCGTTCCCTCACCCATTCTGTAATTCCCCCCCTCTGTCATTCTCTTTTCCCCGACAGGCAAAACACATACAGGACAGCCAACCAAAAAATACACACAGGACAGAGCAGAATACACAGTGGACACACACACACACACACACACACACCACACACACACACACACACACACACACACACACACACACACACACACACACACACACACACCACACAACACACACACACACACACACACACACACACACACACACGACAGAGCAGAACACACACACACACACAGAGCAGAAACACACAGTGACACACACACAGAGCAGAACACACAGTGACACACACACAGGACAGAGTAGAACACACAGTGACACACACACACACACACACAGCAGATCACACAGTGACACAAACACACAGGACAGAGCAGAACACACAGTGACTGACACACACACAGAGCAGAACACACAGTGACACACACACAGGACAGAGTAGAACACACAGTGACACACATACACACACACACACACACACACTGGGACAGAGCAGAACACACCCAAACACACACAGAGCAAACAACAGTGACACACACACAGGACAGAGCAGAACACACAGTGACACAAACACACAGATAGAGCAGAACCACACAGTGACACTGTAACAGGGGAGTTATCCCTGTTCAGGTAATGTGCCTCATCCAGCAGTGTGGTGGTTAACTGCTGATAGTCAATTAAAAAACACCACTGCCTGATTAGATGGCTTAGAAAAGCTTGTCTTTGAGACAGGATGAGAGACTCCTTAGCTCACACCTGAGCTGAACTTGAGACAAACAGTCTTGAGAGCTGCCGAAGAAACAAGCAGAGCTGCTTTCAAGACCACAGGGGAAACTTCTAAACCTGAACGCTGACGCACCTGAGGAAAAGGGAGCATGTGAACCAGGGACAGAGAAGATTTTCCTCCAAACACAAGGAACAGATAAGACTTTCATTTACTGTATGGACTTCTTAATCTGCTTAATTCATGCTATATGTTGGGCTGGGGAGACATTGCTTATCTAAGGAGTGTGAACTGCATAGTATTTCACTAGAAATACTCCCAAGTGAATAGAAGCTTGTTTACCCCTTTTTTGGATGGTTTCCTGATGTTAAGGAAACAGGCGCAATAAAAGACTATTTTATTCACTATAATCAGTCTCCCTTGCATACCTGTGGCGTCGCCTACAGGCACACACACACACACACACACACACACACACACACACAACACACACACACACACACCACACACACCACAACACACACACAACACACCACAACACACACACACACAACACACAACACACACACACACACACACACACACCACAAACACACAACACCCACGACACAACCACACCAGACCAAACAACACACAGTGACCACACACCCTCGCCTCTTGGTACATGCGGTATACTCCTTTGCTTGCCCCGCCCCAGTCTCCTTACACCCCTGATTGGCTGCGACTGGGTATATGCAGCCAATCATGATGGGGAAACCAGATGTAGGGCTATAGAAATGTGGGAGAGGACGATGCGGACCGGATCGCCAATCGTCTTACTGCGTGCCAGGCACCAATAAGGGGGTAAGGGTAGGGTGACAAGATTTTCAAAAAAGAAAAACGGGGGCACTTAAAAAATTATTATAAAACAATGTACATCACGTCACGCCCCCTGTTGCCATGACAAAGAGACACTAACGTCAGGCGGTCACATGTTGCCATGACAATGTGGGCATACGTGATGCCTCGTCACCATAAGCATCCGTGTCATGTCAACTTGATGCCGCGTGACGTCACAGAGTGGCTCATTGGTTATGGCAATGGGCATTACGTGACGTCGCGCAGCCATGTTGACGGAATTTGGGAGGGGAGGTACAGACAAAGCAAGGTAAATAAATATATAATAAAAAGATTTAAAAAATGTTACCTCCGGATAGCCTTCAATAGAGGTGGAACCCTGGGGCAGTGTGGTTTCTATATACAGAGGGAGCCCTGAATGATGTGTTTGTATACAGAGGTGGGCCTGCAGTGCGTGTGTGGTATAGAGGTGGGCCTGCAGTGAGTGTTGTTGTATATAGAGGTGGGCTGTGCAGTGTGTGTTGTGTTGTCCGTGTAGAAGAGGTGGGCCCGCAGAGTGTGTTTGTGTGTATAGAGAATGGGCCCTGCAGTGTGTGTTCGTGGTATAGAGGTGGGGGCTGGCAGTTGTGTTTGTGTGTATAGAGGAACTAGCTGATATACCAAGTGTTGCCCAGTATTTAATTTCTGCACCTCACATCCACTCCCCCCTGACCTACACACTCTCACTCCCCCCAACTCAACTTGATGCCGCGTGACGTCACAGAGTGCTCGTTGTTATGGCAATGGGCATTACGTGACGTCGCGCAGCCATGTTGACGGAATTTGGAGGGGAGGATACAGCCAAAGGCAAGGTAAATAAATATATAATAAAAGATCTGAAAAATGTTACCTACCGGGTTAGCCTTCAATAGAAGGGTGACAACCCTGGCTGCAGTGTGTGTTTCTATATACAGAGGTGAGCCCTGAAATGTGTTTGTATACAGAGGTGGGCCCTGCAGTGCGTGTGTGTGTATAGAGGTGGCCCTGCAGGTGTGGGTTTGTGTGGTAGAGGGGGGAGGGCTCCAGTGTGTGTTGTGGTATAGAGGTGGGGCTGCAGTGTGTGTTTGTGTGTATAGAGGTGGGACCCTGCCAGTGTGTGTTTGTGGTATAGAGGTGGGCCTGCAGTGTGTGGTTGTGTGTATAGAGGACTAGCTGATATACCCGGCTGCCGAGGATTTAAGTTCTGACACCTACATCATTCTCCACCCCCCCCCCCTGCACCCACATCACATCTCCCTCCCCCCCAAATCGGAGAGAAATTACGCCGCAAAATGCTGGCCTGTGTCTTTTACTGCGGTGTTCTGGACACTGCCTATTTTTGTCCCAAAAGTCGGGGAAACGCAAGGTTCCCAGTGAGTCCGGGGGGTGCTCATTGGGAACGCTTTTGTCTCCCTATTATACTGATAACCCGTCTCGCATTTCTTGTCCCCCTTCACACTCTTTGGGGAGGGCTTTCAAGTATCTACACTTACTTTCATCGATTCAGGTGCCGGAGGAAAACTTCATAGATCAAGCTTCGCAGAACGCCATCTGGTTCCTACCAGACACAGAAAAGAGCCCATCGCTCTTGAAACCATTGACAGAAGACCTCTGCAGACTGCATTTATCTCCTTGTAGACAAGGTGCTACAATCAAGGTGCAAGACACACCACCTGGAAAAGATCCAATTCAATGTCATTCTACTCCTCCATCAGTGTGATCCTCGGGTTACTTGCCTACAGATTCACAACCCTCGGGTTGATTGGCTCAACAAGGAACCCATTCCAATGGGGGACATTTTGCCACAAGAACTGCATTCTGGAGGCAAGTAGTATCGGGAGCGGTACAACGTGTTGAGGAGCAGGAAAAGGAGAAGGTACAATGCCAGACGAGTACGCGAGTTTCGGACGTCTTCGATAAAGTCCGATTGGAGGTTCTGCCCCCTCACCACCCGTTCGATGTCCCCATCGATCTGCTTCCAGGCACTACACCATTCCAGAGGGACATTCTTATCTGTTGGTATATGCCGGAGACCAAGGCGATGAAAAGATACTTTGCGGAAAATCTACAGAGGGGTGTTATCAGGAAATTCACCTCCTGCGGGCACAGGGTTTTCTTTGTGAAGAAGGAACGGATCCTTACGCCTTGCATAGACTACAGGTCCCTTAACAAAAATTACCATAAAAAAATGCTACAACCTTGCCCCTTATCAATGAACTGTTGATCGATTACATGGAGCTAGTATCTTTCGAAGTTGGAACTACGTGATGCCATAATCTAGGTGCGACCGACCACAGGGGGGGGTGATAAATGGAAGATGGACTTTCAACACCAGAGATGGAACATTACTGGGTACTTGGTCATGCCCTGTTGGTCTGTGCAATGCCCCAGCCGTGTTCAGGACTTCGTAAATGAAATTTCAGAGATCTCCTCACTCCTTTGTAATCGTTTATCTTGAGACATTTGGAATTTTCTCCAAATCTAAACAGGAACACATCTTTCACGTGAAACAGGTGCTCCTTCGCTTACGTCAGACAAACTTTTTGCTAAACTGGAGAAATAAATTTTATCAAAAATCCACACACGTTCCTAGGTGTACACTCATTTCCGATTTCCGGACACTCATATGGATCCTGCCAAGGTCAAAGCGCGATTCTAGATTGCCACAACCTACCACCCTGAAGGCTATACAACGCTTCCTGGTTTTTCAAATATTATCGGAGGGTTATCCAAAAAATTTCTTCTCTTCTGGCCTCACTTACGGAAATTAAACCAAGAAGGGAGCGGACCCTGCTTCTTGGTCAACTGCTGTCTCCTAGTCTTTCGCCACATCTCAAAGAGCTGTTGTGATCCGCCCCCCATTCTCATTCACCCTGATCCCAAGCTTCACTTTACCTTGAGGTCGACACCCTGATGAGGGCGTAGGCACCGTTCTGTTCCAAAGGAAGAATTCCCTGTCCAGGTTGCATCCTTGTGCATTTTTTCGAAAAAAATTATCCGGCCCAATGCAACTATGACATTGGGAAAACGGGAACTCCTGGCACATGAAAGCTTAGCTCTCGGAAAAATGGGAGGACATTCTGCTTGAGGGCACTGAAGAGATCGATAACCATTGTCATGTTCCAAAATTGACAAACGGGGTTTCAGTGATAGTAGTTTATTTCAATACATAGTTACAGTATGATCATACTCATTCAAAAGTCTACAAGACTCTCTCTGCCAGGGAGGTCCAGGCAGCAACCTTTATACATGCTCTAAAAATGTTACTAGGCAGATTATACTAACCACTCCTAATTCTTAAACCAATCATCTTACAAGCTCATTAAACAGGTGTTAAAACTGGCCTCATCAATATATGAAATAGGTTCCAGGTTCAACTCTCATAGGAATGTGGGCGTTACTTTAGACACAGTCGTAAATCAACTTAGAAGCGAAATCTCTCATTCACACCAGACACATTCTACTCACAAAATGGTAATAGACATAACTGACTTTCACCATCCTCACGATTTATAAGAACTTGCTTTATATTGAAGGTGCACCGCCGCAGGGGAGCCCGTCAAGCCAGATGGTCACTGTTTTTTCTCTAGGTTTAAATTCCATAATTTCCTACCTTCCCGGATCCAAGAATATTAAAGCTGCATGCTCTTCTCGACAATTTCTCCCGGATGACAAGTCTGAGGATCAGCCAAAATCCAATTTTTCACCCAAATGCTATTCTTTCGGCCACTTCATTTGGAGGCACTCCAGGAAAATTGTCGTCAAACAAACAACATCCCTCTGGCATCTCGCCTCACAGGACTGTCTCTTTACTTCACTACCACACCGTAAGAAGGTTCTGGAATGGAGTCATTCGTCCAAATTGCAGGCATCCGGCACCCCAAAAGGACTTGGACCTCATCTCTCACACCTTTTGGTGGCCAGGTATGCAAAAGGACATAAAGAATTTTGTAGCTGTGTGCCCTACGTGTGCCAGGACTAAAATTCCCAGGATACCTCCTGCAGGTCTCCTTCAACCTCACTGTTCGGATCGGCCATGGACAATCTGTCGATGATTTCATTGTGGACTTGCCTAGTTACAAGGGCTATGGACACTATTACTTGTAGTAGGAGACCGTTTTCGAAGCAGGCCCACTTCATACCACTCAAGGGGTCTGCCCAATCTCCCTGATTAGCTGACATCTTTATTCAGGGAGATCTTCCGGTTACATGGCGATACCCTTGGAGATAGTTTCAGATAGAGGATCCCAATTCATTTCTCGTTTTCTGGCGCTCGTTTGCCTTCAGCTAGGATCGCCTCCTCATTCTCGACGGGATACACGCCAAAGGACCAATGGAAAAGGAGAGGAACAACAGTTCTTGGAACAGTATCTATGTTGTTTAAGTCGGATCCAAGATGACTGGGCGGAACTCTACCCTGGGCAGAATTTGTCCACAATAAGCACGAAGCAAACTCTACTCTGGAGTCACCGTTTTCGTGAATTACGCCTTACATCCTTATCTCTTCTTCTTGTTTTAATTCCTTAGGGGGTCTCAGCGGTGGATGACAGAATAAGAACTACGGTATCTTGGAGAAAGATTCAGGTCAACATCAGGCAAGCTGTCAATATGAAAAAGTACAGGCAGATCGCCATCGCAGACCTGCTCTGGACCTTAAACCTGGCCAACAAGGTCTTGGTGTATCAGGAACAAAAGGCTAAAGGTACCCTCTATGAAATTTTGCACCTAGATTTCTTGGATCCTTTGCGATTTCTGAAAGGATCAACCCGTTGGCAATCGTTCATTACCGCCTTCATGAAGATCCCTTCGTTTTACGTCTCTCCTGCATCAAACTGGGATTCAGAATGCCTTTTCAGTTCGGTGGTTCCCACCTCTCCCCTAATGGTTCAAGGACAACCTGAATACGAGATCCAATCTATCCTTGACTCTAAGATCTCCAGAGGTTCGCACACTATCTGGTACATTGGAGAGGGTTTTGGCCCAGAGGAAAGGTCCTGGATTCGGACCACCGAGTCCACACAGCCAAACTAGTCCGCATGTTCCATGCCTAAATTTCCAGAGAAACCGATGGTGGCGTCGCCCGGGGAATGGTGAGGATTCGCAATCCTGGCGGTCGCAGACGCTCCTCACCCCAACAAACCTTCCGTGACAGATACCCGGAGCGCAAGGGTTGCGATAGGTCCCAGTAGCGCGCCTGGCGGACCTTTTGCGCACCATTGATCAACCGCCAGCGGATTCGGATCCTGCCCCATCTCTATCATTGACGTGTATCGCTCGGCCAGCCTCCCTGCTGACGCGCGAGCCCAAGCTCCGCCCCACTGCTTGGGAAAGTCAGGACCGCCGTGGAAATGAGCACGTCATGCGAGGAGTAGCTGCTCCTTTTTGACACTTATATACATATATATTTGTGGGGGTCAGGGTTCCCAAAAAGAGCTGGCTAGGGTTGTTGGGTTTTGTAACTTATTTTAGCGTTTTCAGCTGTGGAGGTTAGTGGCTCGTTCCCTTCCCAGGTTTAAGCCCACCCTCCCATTCCAAGTTGAGAGGTCCTTTCATTCTACTGGATACAGAGCCAATGGGGTCTTTCTTCCTCCTTATAGAGGTAAATGAGAATTGTTATCCTAATAGAGATATGTTAGTATTTTATCTTGGTAGTGTTAGGACTTGGCGAACAGGTGTCTGCCTGTCGGGGCTCGCAAGCTTACAACGCTTTGGCAAAAGGGGTTAAACTAAATGACCTTTTCAGAGAATATATAGGTATTTTACTGTGTATTTTTGTCATATTGGATGTAGCATTGGGCGTTCTTGTCATTTGTGTATACATATGCCACGCTCATGAGCTCTCCTTTTGACACTTTATACATATTTTTGTGGGGCTCAGGGGTTCCCAAAAAGAGCTTGCTGGGTGTTTTGTGGGTGTAACCAATTCCCCCTCTCAATCGCAGATTAGGGTGCATGGAGGAGAATCTATATGTATTTACCGGCTGTGGTGCTTTACCTGTTAGGCTCAAAGGAGGCCTGAGCCTCCACCAGTGAGAGCCTGGGGATGTATCCTCTGGAACAATACTATATGCGTACAGCGCCTCACCTGCGATTGGCTCCAGCAGAGCGGGAGTGTTCCTCGCAGGACACATTCAAATGAACACATACACTAGATATATATATATCAAATAAAACAGGGAGGAAAAAAAGGGGGGAAGGGGGGAAAAGAAACCTCGCAATCTACTTTTGCATTATTAATGCCACATAAGCCAAAAATAACTTTACATCAGTGAGAATTGGCGGTGCTCACGGGTTGTGAAATAGTATGAGTTTGAAAAGAGAAAAAAGTAACTCGGATTGGGAGCACTCAGGTATGGATATGGATTAATAAGTATAGTATTTTATTATTTGACACAGTGCAAAAAAGGATTAGTAAACAGTACATGATTAAAAACACTTTAAAAAAGGCTTGGGACCCCTGGTCAACGGGACACCCATAGACACAAATGGGCAAAGCTAGAGGGAATGACTCAAATTCAACCCTTAACATGAAAAGGATAGTGACTCAAGGAACACTAGGATAGATCAGAATAAATCACAAACAGGTTAATGGGTGTTCAACAGGCACTATACAAAGCTAAAGATAATACGTACTACACACCAGTGAAGTGACTAGTCAAAATATAAATGACAATCTTAACCATCATAAAATCGGTTGAGCATACAATATGTAACCAATAACAACAGCAAAATGTAATCACTGAAGGAAAATGGTTGGCCATGATGGATGAGTCAACAGATGTGTTTAGAGCAATGATAGTGTGTGAATAGCATGTATAGAAAATTGCTGATGAACACCTATAGATAATTGCGTTGTGTGTGTGTTGTCGTATCAATAATGAAAACATACGTAGAGTGTCCAGCGAGAATATGATGGGCACCAGGTGCTGGGAGCATAGTCCGAACATCTGTCAGGGGCCTGCCTAGCACCCCCACTCCGACGCGGTTTCGTCCAAGAGACGGTGTAGAACTTGAGATATATATATATATATATAACTGTGTACTATATGGCAAAACAATAACAAATCACATTCCAACATCAACCAAAATGAGCAACACAGCCGTGTCACCTCTGCCACTAGCTGGCAGCATAACCTTGGGCCCTCGATCTGGCTATACACCTCAAAGCCTTACTCCTCCCACCAACACGTGTACCCAGAGTCCGCAAAAGTCTCTCTAAGAAACCCAAAACCTATAGGGGGGGCTCAGCGCGCTGATGTGTAGGAGCGGTAGGTTTGGCTTGCATAAGATACCAGGTACACTACCCCAGTGCTAAAGCACCTTGGGGCTGAGACACTTCAAAAGGATCCACTGCTCTCGCTTCTCACTCAGCGATTGTCCATGTAACTCTAGCTGGCGGTGGTGGGTGGCTACCGCAGGAGTGATCCACATCTTAGAAAGTCTCTTGATCTCTGCAGCGCGCAGAAGAGTGAGTTAACATCACGCCATAACAGGAGATCACACGTCCAGGTGTGCGCACTCCTGGTCTGGGGTTTAAGGACCCTGTGCCCTATCTAAGGGAGTCCTCTGTTGTAACCACAAGTGAGGTTGATTGGTGCCTAGCTGGGGCTAAGGAGGGGGGGGAAAGTCGGGCCTAGCTGTATGAGCCACTTGCTCTCTACATTACCCACCCTCCCCTGTCTGTGTCCCCCCAGCTTCTTACTGCACCTCACTGCAGCCACACAACAAGTGCACTTATCTCCAGGCGAAAGCATGTAAGGCCTTATTGGCTCCATGTGTCAGGTGGCTCGTTGCTCTAAGCACTCTGGGGGTTGTAGTCTCCATGGCCCTCTTTCCTTTGGAGGCCGCGTGCGTGATCGTGTAATGGCCGCCGATACTCTAGCGCTGAGCCTGGACCGCAACATTGTAATGAGCCGCCCATCGGCCCTAACTGCGCCATGCGCAATGGCCCGTACTGCGCTCGGAGCGCATTGCTGCACTTATACTTACCAAATATGGCGATGCCGATCGCTACTGAGACTGCGCAACTCTGCGACACAAACCAAGATGGCGACGCCCCTGCCTCCGACGGCGACTTGGGAGCCCCCGCAGAGCGAGGGTAAGGGGGGAAGGGGGGACCTGAACGGGGTGTTTATAAAAATATGTCTGTCAAGCAGAAGATCGTCCGGAAGATGTTTTCTTGAATAGGGGGAGTAATGTCACGGATGTCGTTTGATGGGTTTGAATCTGTGCTCTGTGCGCCTCATGCTGGCGCCCTGCTATCTCCACCAGGACTATGATAGGTTGAATGGCTATCCTTACAGGGAATCATTCCGGAAGGCTGTTTACTTTTATTACCAGCACCATATCTCCCTAAATGCACGCAGGCTTTGTATAGACCTCCTTCCTGTGCTGCTGATTATGCAGGTTCTCTTGATCAAGTCACGCCACATGGTTGCTGGGCCTGTCTCTCGCTTTGTGTACCAGACTCTACTCTTACCTGACTACGTGCTCCTCTGTCCCTGCCTGCTTGACCATCACGACCGACTCTGACACTCTGCCTGTCACCGATCCTCATTACTGCCTGCCACTGCCACTGCCGGTCCACTACCATCGCGCCTGCCTGCAGAGCTGTTCCAGCTAGTGGATCCGCCCCACAGTTGTCTCTGTTTAAAACACCTCATTCTCTCTCCCGCCATCCTGCATGTTCTTTTCCCCCTCCCATCTCCACCCCTAAGTCTCCCCACTCCCCCAATCATCCCTCTCCCCCCAATTATATCTTACTAACCCAAGTTCTCGCTCCCAGTCTCATCCAGTCTCTCTCAGTCTCCGACTCCAGCTCTCACACCCCAAATTCTTCACTTCTCCTCTCACCTAAGTCTCTCTCACTCCCCCCAGCCAGCGGGAATAAAATGCTTCAATCCCTGCCTGAAAATACCTCAATGCACTCGGGCAGAAAACAGTCACAAATCTCAATACACCCGGGTATACCCGAATTCGTGGGACTAGCCAAGCTCGAATAAAGTGTGTCGCCAGTGTATACCTAATTTTTTTTTTTAACATTCATATGCACTCCCTCTCCGTTATTCTCTTTCCACCCTCTCTACCTGTCACTCTCGTTCCCCCTCTCTCTCTGTCACTCCCCTCTTCGTTTCCCCACCTCTCCTTGTCACTCTCCCCCCTTTTCTCTCATTCTCTCTCCCGCTCTGTCAATCCCCCCCCCCTGTCGTTCCCTCACCCATCTCTGTAATTCCCCCCCTCTGTCATTCTCTTTTCCCCTGACAGGCACAAACACATACAGGACAGCCACAAAAATACACACAGGACAGAGCAGAATACACAGTGACACACACACACACACACACACACACACACACACAC
>WSYH01018047.1:0-11371 GCA_036426205.1 Ascaphus truei
ATACTGCATTACAATTCATGAATTTATGCCATCTGGTGGACACGCGAAGCATTGCAGCCTATTAAATCCTGATCATTATCATTTAACAGATCAGGCCCCCGTCAGCCAGGCATGAACCGTGGCTGGGAAGGCAAACGCAACGGGGCTTGTCAGAGGTGAGGAGCGGCGCATTCCAGGTATCTGCCAGGTACAAACTGGGCATTTGCTCGAATAAAGTGTGTCGATGCTGTAAATATCCAGGGCATAACGATTGGAAAAACAAAATATAAAATTTCCCTGTTTGCCGATGATATTATTCTAACTCTAACCAAGCCTCAAACCTCCCTTCCTAACCTCCAAAAGGAGCTTGTGGACTTTGGGGATATATCGGGATACAAAATTAATAGTGATAAATCGGAGGCCCTAAATCTCAGTCTAAGAGAGCAAGAAGTGAAACTAATTAAAATAAATTTTGCATATAAATGGAGCCCTTCATACATCAAATACCTGGGAGTGAATGTATCAAGGGACTACCAGTCACTATATCAGTGTAACTACCCAGCTCTCTTTGACAAAATCAAAAAGGATTTGAAGATTATCAGATATCGTGGATCGGGAGGATGATATCTCTAAAAATGAACATACTTCCAAGATTACTGTACTTTTTCCAAACCCTCCCGATCCATGTCCCTGGCTCAGAGCTTAAAAACATCCAAAATAGGATGTTCCATTTCATTTGGCAAGGCAAAAGACCCAGAGTAGCTCGTTCCGTTCTATTGTCACCACGGGGGAGAGGGGGCATGGGGGTCCCGGATATCCAGAAATATTATCAGGCCGCTCAGCTAAAACAAGCGGTACTATGGAATACAGATCAGACCCAAAGATGTTGGCTCCAAATAGAAGCACACTATGCTAAAGTGCCTTCCCTGCCAGCATGCCTATGGAGTATGGAAAGAGGAGATATGACACCGAAAAAATTTAAATTAAGAACAGCAAGGCACACATGGGAAGTCTGGCTAAAAACTAAACTTAAATATAAGCTCGCCCCTACTGGCTCACAGCTTACACCAATATTTGATAACCCTACATTTCCCCCAGGGTGTGCATCAAAACAGTTTGACCAACTAAAGTCAAAAGGAATAAAGACACTGATGGATAGTCAGTGCCTGGGAAGTCTCTTAAGCTACAGGAATCTGAAAGTGAAATATAATATACCAGACCTAGATGCGTTTAAGTACCTCCAAATTAGGCATTTTGCCCAAAAGACTTCTCCAAACCCGGAATTCCCCTTTCCCACTAGATTCGAGAGACTATGCAAGTCTGACTCAGACCAAAGGGGACTAATCTCCAAGATCTATTCGGAAATGGAAATAAGGGAAGGACCCCCTAAGCATGACTACATGCTTAAATGGGTGGCCGATCTGAATGTAACTATTGAGGAGGAGGATTGGGAAGAAATCTGGGGAGCGGCCTCTGAGACATCTATATGCACCTCCACAAAGGAAAATATTTATAAAATACTCTTCTACTGGTATCTCACGCCAGTGAGATTAAAACAAATCTACCCTCTGGCATCGGATCTGTGTTGGAGAGGCTGTGGTCAAAGGGGAGACATGGCCCACATATGGTGGACATGCCCAGAAATTAAGAAGTATTGGACTACGGTCCAAAATCTAATAAAAGAGGTCACAAACCTCGAGTTACCCATTGAGCCACTGACCTACCTACTGGCCAGACCTATTGAGGAAATCGGTCGACCAACTAGGAAATTAATCTCCTTCATTCTTACTGCGGCGAGATGTGAAGTAGCGTCTTCCTGGAAGAAGGTAGCCCCCCCCCCACTAAGGGAATGATAAAAAAAAGAATCAACGAAGTGATGCTTATGGAAAAGCTTACAGCCTACCTAAAGCAGAAAACTAAACCATTCGAGAGGGTGTGGGAACCGTGGTTGATACTATAGGAAAGGATCCCCCCTCCCCCCCAGGCAAAACAGGAACCCCCTCGGGGAGGACCACCAGCCCCAATAATTGGGACGCAGGCCGCCCATAAGAAGACAACTCCCCCCTCCCCTTTTTCCCACCCTTCCCTCCCTTTCCCCCTCTATGTTCTTTTTCATCTTCTCCCTACTTTGGAACTATTCTGAGCTTCCCCCTCTTGGGAAGTGTTCTTTGTGGACAAGTTGCCTTGCCCCTCTTCCACAAAAATTTGAAAATGGTGTGATGTATTGGGATGTAAAGAGTGTCACTTGCATAAATGTAACTGTGTAACTACCCAATAAAAATGTTTGGAAAAAAAAAAAAAAGACAAATAAATGGCCCAAATTATTGAGGAACCAACCAGGAGAGGGGCAATACGGCATTTGGTCACATCAAACACCGTACAAGTAATAACAAATATTCACGTTTGAGAACATTTGGGAAACAGTGATCATACAGTACCATGGTCTCATTTGAAATAAATGAGCAAAAATCATGTTGCATGGGTTCAACAAAGACTTTACATTTAAGAAAAACAGATTTTAATAAACTGAGGAATAATCTACAAGGAATATATTGGGGTGATGTTTTTACAGGGAAAAATGTGGAAGATAAATGGGCAGTCTTAAAACATTGTTAGAAAAACTCACTTATCATTGTATAACCTTGGGTAATAAATATAAAAGAAACAAGTTTAAACCAATGTGGCTAAATAACAAAGATGTGGAAGAAATGGAAAAGAAGACTCACAAATATAGATTCTAAGGGCCCCATTCACTAAACAGTGATAAAATCAGTGCATTGCCGATCAACTTTGCATTGTTTTATCGCGATTTAAAACATGTGGGTCAAAACGGATTCACTAAGAAAAAACAGCATTTTTATAAAGTTCAGTAAAAATGCAAGATCTAACTTGTTTTTTTCTAAGTGTTATTGCGCTATAAGTCCTATTGATCAGCAACTAATTGTTGAAAATGTAGCCTGAAAGTGCAGCATGGAGATGCTGTGTCTCCATGCACGGCTCTTACAAGCGATCGTGCAGTAAAAAAATGAATTTTACTACTAGTGTGCGGCAGCAGGGGGTCTCCTGAGCTGACCCGCATTGATTTCAGCCTTCGGGACCCCTACTTCCAGAGATACAGGCCCCGGCATGGGGTGCCGGCATCGCTGCCATTTTTAAATCCCACATCTCACGTGACCGTGGGATTTAAATACTGCAGGAGATACTGGAACTCCATTGCTAAGGCAATGAAGGGGTTAAGGCACAGGAGCTAGTTTATCTGGGATGTTTGTCCTCATTGGATCTATATCCAGTAAAATGAAAAGGACCTGCTGTCAATATTGGTCTTTCTCCCTCCTAATAGAGGTAAATGAGAATTTTAATCCTAATAGAGGTATGTTAGTATTTTATTTGGCAGTGTTAGGACCTGTGAACTGGGTCTGCCTTGTCGTCGTTATGCTCATTTCATTTGTCGCCTGTTTATTCTTGCTTCCCAAATGCATAACCTTACATTTATTTGTATTAAACCTCATCTGCCATTTACCTGTCCAAGATTACAGTCTCTCCAAATCCTTCTGAGAGAAATTACCTCCTACTCTGATTCTACTACCTTACGTTGTATGGAAATCATTTTAGAATGTGTGGGACAGGACTCATGTAAATATACTTTGCATAGACATTAGCATATCGCTCAGGCGTGCTCCTATCCTGAGGCATATATACAACTGACCACTGCTTCTAAAATTAAAAAGCTCTCTCTCTTTTAGCAATCCGCAAACTAATTCTGAATCCATCTGCGGATCCAACAAAATCCGTCCGGAATGCAGCCAATGGCGAATTTGAATGAAACCACCTGGATCATCAAGCATGAAATCTGCATGCGGATTTTGATGTGTGAAATGGGTTTCGGCAAAATAATCTGCGGAATTTGGAATCTGTGGTAATCTTGATAGTTTCGCTCATCTCTAACTTTAAGCATTTATTATTTCTTGTTTATTAATAGACTGCAGTAAATAATCTCACAATTATTTTACAGAATTCAAGTCTTCAAATCAACAGCCAGAAGAAAATGTCAATTAAAGTCTAAGAACAATAATGATTTCAACCTTTTTAATACTTTTTGAGATTTAAAAAAATATATATTTAATCAGAGTGGGCCCATAGAAATACTATATACATTATTCGAGACATATATATTATTTATACACGTGGCTGTCTGCTATGAGATTTGGACACATTATCAGCTGGATGTATGCATAGAATAGATAAAGCAGTCCCATCTTCCCCACTTTGATTTTACCAAGTGGAAAACTCTCCCCCAGGTGAAATACAAGTGGCCCTTAGATCTTATTATCTGCCTTTCCCTCATGTGTAGAGAAACTCAGCCCCTCCCACCCCTTTGGCCACGTACTCTGGCCACCTCATGTTCCTGCCTCCTCTGAAAATCAAATTCCATTTCAATCACATGGATAGCCTATGCGTTCCATAGACAAAACACAGACACAGCTATGATATTTTAATAGTAGTTGACACATAGAGATATACTGTATACATTATTATAATTTTATACTATGGTGTGTGAGTGTTTCACAGAAATAAAAAAAACTGTAAACGCAAAACATTGCAAATGCAAAATGACATTTCTTCTTTAATATGTACAGGTAAATCACAGTATTCAGTGTTCACATAACTGCTGTGTTATTTGGCCACACTATCGAATGGATGGATACATCAATCAGTAGAATTAAATCTGGCACACATCTTACTTGAACGAATAAAGTAAATAGCCGGTGCTCACTGGATCAGGGGATGTCCTGCAGGTCCCATGTATAGGAACTGGAGAAAAGAAGATCCTTTTGATTAAAGGGCTATGATTAATACTTAAATACACACATATATATATACCCCCTTACCTTCCTTTCAATGATGTGCAGCAATAATAGCCCTCACCTTGAGAAAGACTGCATGTGCAGTTGAAACGTTGGACCTTTATGTTGTGATTAAATCTTCATGTTGCAAAGACCGAGTGCCAGGATCTTCTTTTCTACAGTACATAGAATAGACCAAATCTGTTCCTACTTTCTCACTTCCATTCTACTAAGTATAAATGTCTCCCCCAGGAAAAATACCAACGGCCTAGGTCCATTTTCACTTATTGTCTGGGTCCTGGTAGACCAGGACAATTATACAGAACTGCATAGATGACTTGGAATTTTTTCTCACAAACTTCCAGTACATAAGACACACACACAAAGTCACCCAACTGGGGTAACTGGTGTAACAACCTAAAGTCCTAGGTGCTGGGATCTCTGTCTGGTAGCTTACCCCAATAATGGGTTTCCAACTTGCACCGGTGTCCTCAGTAGTATGGGCAGCACTGTCTTGCTCTCTGCTAGCTAATAGTTTTACATTCCTACCATTGCAATTCTTCAAACAGGTCAGGCCGACACTGCATACACAGACCACAGCTCTACCGGATACTCCAGACCTCTTCACTGAGACTCCTAGATCTTCTGTGCTAGGGGGGAGAATGCTAAAAAGGTTGGAAGAGATTTTAAACTAGGTTGTAAGGGGGGGTGGGAATGAAACAGATAATGAACTAAATGGAATAGAGGAGGATACAAGGTGGTATGGAGGTAGAATTGGGGTAAGTGCGAGTTTGACAAGCAGTGAGACACCCATAGTAAATACAGATAATCCTAGAAATCTTCTAAAGACTAAACCAAGTGGGCGCAGAAAGGAAGGAGCAGTTAAGATAATAGTGCAGGATAACAAAAACTTAAATGCATGCTTGCTAATGCAAGAAGTCTGACAGATAAAATGGGGGAGCTTGCATTAATAGCTGCAAGGGAGCAGTGTGATATCATAGGCATTACATAGGCGAAACATGGTGGGATGAAACACATGAATGGACAGTTAATTTAGAGGGTTATTCCTTTTTCCGGAAGGATCGAACAAATAGAAGGGGAGGTGGAGTATGTTTATGTTAACCCGGATCTAAAACCTATTATAAGGGATGATGTCTATGAAGGGAATGATGAAAATGTAGAGACTTTGTGGATAGAAATTAGGAGTGGAGGTAAAAGTATTAAGAAAATGTTTGTGGGAATATGCTATAAACTACTAAATATCTGTGAGATTGAGGAAGCTAAAATACTTTTGCAAATGGAGAAGGCATCAAAACTGGGTCATGTTTGCATAATGGTGGATTATAATTATCAAGACATAAGCTGGGGCAATGATATTAGCATTACAACAAAAGGAAACATGTTTTTGGGGGTACTTAAAGACAATTATATGACCCAAATTATTGATGAACCAACCAGGAGAGGGGCAGTTCTGGATTTGGTCATATCAAACAATGTAGAAGTAATAAACTACTTGATGGTTTAATACGGGATAATATTCAGGAATACCTAAAGGAAAACAAAATTATTAGTATTAGTCAGCATGGATTTATGAAGGATAGATCATGCCAAACTAACCTTATTTGTTTCTTTGAGGAGGTAAGTAGGAATTTAGACCAGGGTAATGCAGTTGATGTGGTCTACTTAGATTTTGCAATGGCTTTTGATACAGTTTCACACAAGAGGTTGGTGTACAAAATAAAGAAAATTGGACTCAGTAATAATATATGCACCTGGATTGAAAACTGGTTAAAGGACAGACAACAGAGGGCTGTCATAAATGGAACTTTTTCAGGTTGGGCTAAAGTCGTGAGTGGAGTACTTCAGGGATCAGTACAGGGACCCCTGCTTTTTAACTTGTTTATTAATGCCCTTGAGGTTGGCGTCGAGAGCAAAGTCTCCATCTTTGCTGATGATACAATATTGTGTATGGTAATAGAATCAGAGCAGAATGTAATTTCTCTTCACAAGGACTTGGAGAGACTGGAAACGTGGGCAGGTAAATGGCAGATGAGTTTTAATACAGATAAATGTAAGGTTATGCATTTGGGATGCAAGAATAAAAAGGCGACTTACAAATTAAATGGAGATATATTGGGGGAATCCTTGATGGAGAAGGATTTAGGAGTGCTTGTAGACAGCAGGCTTTTTTGGTTAGTTGAGTTTCATTTGACTTTTCTATACTGTCATTTGGTACCCTTTATAGATTATAATTATCCTATAAGTAAGATCAGGGTGAGTGCAATCATTGTAAATTGACCCATTTGACCTGTGACATTTGACTAAATGCCTTTGACTGCTTGCTTTGATGCAATTCAGCTCCTTTTTAAATCCTTATCTAGTCATTTCATTGATCCACTGGTGTTGTATGTTTTTTCATTGTATTGCTTATTTGTGTATGTTATGTGTTGGTTTGTAACTAAGTAGCTCATTACTGATGCATTTTGGATGATTGTCTATTGTGTTAATTGTTTAATTGTTTTAATAATACAACTTGAGTATATATATAGGTGTATGCTCATATTACCCATCACGCCCCTGACGAAGTGACCTAGTGTCATGAAACACGTAGGGTGGTTCTTTACATTGATCTTCTACACTTGTGTGGATTTGGCCCAGTTATAGGGTGGTTCTATTGCCTCTATTTTGCCATCATATGAGTTCCTAAGACTTTGGAGAGACTTTCCACTGCAGTGCTATATGCACAGGATACATCAGGGAATCCGAGCCACGACGCATGTTCATTGCATCATCCGGCGGCGACGGCAAACAGCGGGTCTGTTAGCGTGCCAGCGGGGTCCCGCGATGCCAACGTTTGAGGTCTGCAGACGCCCTGTGATACTTCTCCATCGGTTCTCACTCGGAGGCTCCATTGCAGCTGGTGCTGCAACATGCAGTCTTACTGTTTACATTTCGTGAGTAGGAATTCAGTTTTAGACCTTCCGGAGTGATCTTCTATCAGTGTATTTCATATTTTTAGTTTATTGTTATCACATCAATCATTTTTCATTAAATGTATCAGGTTTTTATTGTAGCTACTTTGTTTTTATGTGTTGTGTGTTATTAGTGTTTGTTTGTCTCATTAGTTTGTATTTCCAGTGTTGCACTATGATTTGTCTTTTTTATCCCCACATGTTATGAGCCATCAAGCAAGCCATCCTTGGATTCACTTGGACTATGAGGGCTGGACTATCAAGGCTTAATCACTCAGGTGATATTAATGTAGGCGCCGTTATTTTGTGTTATTTTGTGATTATGTTGTGATCTGTGTGGGTCATTCAGGCTTCCTAGTCTTTTATTTAAGGTTTTTTTGTAAGTATTTTTAGTATTTTGTCACTAATAATATTTAAGCATTAGCGCATTTCATACACAATTTTCCTTTTTTTCAACTCCACAAATACAATTAACCCACACACAAACACAAATACAATGACCAACCCTACAAATACAATTATCAACACAACAAACCAGAAATACAATTACCACCACCACCCACCCCCAAATACAATTACCACCATCACCTCAATCCCACAAATATAATTACAGCATACTTCTGAAAAGAGGCTTGACAGCAGATAGAGGTATGGCTTGGGAAGGGGCAGCAGCTGGGGAGAGCCAGGAGAAGCGGCAGCCACTAGCCCGGCAGTAGGACATAGAAGTTGGGCACAGCCAGCAATAGCAGACTGGCCCCCTCACAGCCACTGGGCCCATGACACTTGTCCCGGATCTCCCCAATGTCGGCTGCCATGTGTTCACCTAATCAGTATAAATGACTACCTTCTCACCAGCTTCTAGGGTTACCTGAAGTGATTCAGTAGCCTTTATGTTGTTTTTCACATCATGGGCACCTTGTCCTTTCCTTTTCTTTCTAAATACAGTGGCATAGCTTTATCCCAATCTGATTTTCATTATACCATGGCTCTGTAATAGCCACAATATCCAATGAATCCCTGTTCATTATTGCAATTAGTGTGGGATTTCATTTCCCAAAATAAGATCATTTGCACACATTGTCCCAAAGGTTTGGTTATTGATTTTTATCATTCTTCCTGTTTCCTCAATAAACCAGCTTCTGCCTATTTAAGATGTCTTCTGTTAATCTGGATAGGTTTCTTGCTGAAATATCCAACCAATAATTATCTCTTGTAGGGGAGTACGGGACAGTTCTATTTATTCTGACTAATTTTACTACCCTAATCAGGTAATTTATTATGTGCTAATGAAGCATTTCAACTACTCACATTTCCCCTCCAAGATGGATTCAGGGCATCTCTTTTATATAGAGCAATATCCCTCCAGGTACAAAAGCTATGTCAAATACATCACAATCCCACCACGCAGGTTCCTTTTATCCATGGATTTCAGCAGATTGTATCCAATGGCGGTTTTGGTTTAATTCACGCAGATTGAAACTATAACATCCTCAGAAGATTTTACACGGCACAACATATTTTGAATGGCAAATTCTGAAAAATCGAGGAAATGGTTTTTGACTGGTTGTACTCTTCATACGCCTTCCTCAACAACACATTAACGTCGCTGGTGTGAATAGTCCTGCCTTCTCCTTCCCTATATACTGGAAATACCTCTGAAAAATACTCTGATGATGCCTGCCTAAGAGCTGACCCTAATTCACTAATATCCTCATGCAGTATCCTAATCTCATTCCTTGCCAGGTTATTATTTTCTAGGTGGACAATAACATCCTTCTCTCCCTACTGTATAGCTGCCTTAATAATTCCCGTAAATGACCTTCTGTCCCTCTGAGCAATAGCTCCAGGTAGGCACCTTACCTTTATCTTCCCCTCACTACCTGCTCCAAAATCTATATTTCTTACAATATAATCACCCAAGAGGAGTTGCCTCCTTTTCTCTGACCTCATTCTCTTCACTGTTTCCATCCTATTAATTCCAGAACCACCCATCTACTTCTGGGCTGCGGTAGGTGCCTCTGCTGTGCAGTCGTGCCATTCTATTGCAGTATCGAAGATGTGCAGTGGTACAGATTGTGGAATGTACCTGTGATCTACAATTTATCTTGTCAGAGCCCACACTGGTCCACACTGCCATCCACCTGGGAGGTCTCTTAGGCAGCAGTGGCCTCTCGAATTGTGCTTGTGTGGGGCAAGAGGAGACTAAAAAACAACCTATTTCAGCCTTGAGTCTAGCCTTCCAACAACATAATAAAGTGGTTACATATATCAAAGTACCTTAACCTGAAGAATATCTCACCGAACAATACTGCTTTACATCCACTGCACTGCATAACCCCAACCATTGTATACGCTATTGTCAATGCTGTGTGCAACTCCTTCTGTGCTCAAACTCCTGCTCATTTAAAGAAAACTTACTTATTTAACCACTTACAGAACAAGATGGCACTTGAAATAAACATATGCTAACTGGTATAGTAAGAAAACTCCCAGAGTGAGTTTGGTATGATATATTGGTTTATATCTGGTGCACAACATACGCTAAATAGTCTGTGTCAAAGAATATGTTATTTAAATTTGATGCAAACACAAGTAGAAGATGGTGAAATATGTGAAAATACACTTGTATTGTATGTCTTTATTTATATAGCGCCATAAATGTACATAGCGCTTCACAGTAGTAATACATGTTGTAATCATATAAATAACAAATAATATAAATAACAGGTCATGGGAATAAGTGCTTCAGACATAAAAGTAATATTAAGGAAGAGGAGTCCCTACTCCGAGGAGCTTACAATCTAATTGGTACATAGGGGAACATATAGAGACAGTAGGAGGGAATTCTAGTAAGTGCGTCTGCAGGGGGCCAAGCTTTATGTATCATGTGTCCAGGATTATCCAGTGCTATTCATATGCTTCTTTAAGCAAGTGTGTCTTAAGGTGGGTCTTAAAGGTGGATAGAGAGGGTGCTAGTCGGGTATTGAGGGGAAGGGCATTCCAGAGGTGCGGAGCAGAAAGTGAGAAAGGTTTAAGGCGAGAGAGAGCTTTAGATTCAAAGGGGGTAGAAAGAAGACATCCTTGAGAAGAACGCAAGAGTCGGTTTGGTGCATAGCGAGAAATTAGGGCTGAGATGTAAGGAGGGGCAGAAGAGTGTAAAGCTTTAAAAGTGAGGAGGAGAATTGAGTGTGAGATGCGGGATTTGATCGGAAGCCAGTAGAGGGATTTCAGGAGGGGAGACGCGGAGACAGATTTAGGAAAGAGTACAGTGATTCTGGCAGCAGCGTTTAGGATAGATGGTAGGGGAGACAGGTGAGAGGCAGGAAGGCCGGACAGCAGGAGGTTGCAGTCATCGAGACAGGAGAGAATGAGTGCCTGAGTCAGAGTTTTAGCAGTCGAGTAACAGAAGAAAGAGTGTATCTTTGTGATATTGCAGAGGAAAAAGCGACAAGTTTTAGAAACGTTTTGAATGTGAGAGGAGAATGAGAGAGAGGAATCGAGTGTGACCCCTAAGCAGCGTGCTTGGGCTACTGGGTGAATGATCGTATTTCCAACAGTAATGTGGAAGGAGGGATT
>WSYH01018048.1:0-11370 GCA_036426205.1 Ascaphus truei
ACTCTTTGACAAAGGCCCTTGGCGGCTGAAACGCGTCAGAGTTTGTCTGTTGCTGATTTTTATGTGCTAATAAACGTTTTGTACCCAGTTTACTTGCAATTTTGGTCCCACGATTTTTCAAAGGCAGCTGCACCGCCACCCAAGAAACTTCTGCATTGTGAACCAGAGACAGAGATAGCTTGTACAGCATGGGAAGCGGAGCCAGAGGTCTGGGAAGGTTTACAAGAGGAGCATGTGCGCGTGCCCTCTGTAAAGTTAGGGTGCGCTCGACCAGGCTGTGTCAAGAGGCGCGCGGAGCGACGCGCCTTGGGGGCACCCACCGAGGGAGGAGAGAGAACCGGAGAAGAGACTACAGGAGGTAAGGGGACCGGAGGGGAGGCAGAGGGAGGCCGTGAGCAGGGAGTACTGCGGAGGGGATCGGGAGTTTGCGAACATGTGCGCGCCCTGTGGGGAACGCGCTCAGACGCTGGGAGAGCGTCGGGATGCCGCAGAGGGACGGATGCAGGAGGAGGAAGGGGAAACAGAGCAAGGAGGCAAGGAAGGTATATCAGAGGCAGGAGGAAGCACAGCACCAGGGACACATGGAGAGGAAGGAATTCCCTGAACTGTCACAGTATCCCCCCCTTGAGGATCGATCTCCGGGCGATCCTGCCATGGCTTCTGGGGAAATTTCTGATGGAATTGCCGGAGGAGTCTGGGAGCATGAATGTGACATGACGGAATCCATGAACGCTCCTCTGGGCCATACCCCTTCCAATGGACGAGGAACTGCAGTTTATTTCTGGACCAACGGCAGTCAATTATGGAGTGAATTTCGTATACTTGCTGTCCGAGAGTGGTCACCGGGTTGGGTTTTCGGAAACGGTCCGGGAAGTGAGAGCTCTGGATCAAAGGTTTGAGTAGGGATACATGGAATACGGAAGGAATCCTCATGGTGGGAGCAAGTGCCAACCGGTATGCGACCGGATTGATCTTCTCTAATATCTTGAAGGGGCCCAAAAATCTGAGACAATTTTGGAGACGTGGTCTTGAGCCTTATATTTTTTGAGGACAACCACACTCTGTCTCCGGGTTTGAACGAAGGGCCCGGTTGACGACGTCGATCTGCCTTTGTTTTTTGTCTTGAGACGGCAGTTTGTAGGGTCTTAAGGATCCTCCTCCAAGAATTCTGAAGGGTAGAAACATGAGAGTCCGCTGCGGGAACGCCAGAAGGGGGGAAGGAGAGGGGAAGACAGCTAGGGTGAAAACCGAAATTAATGAAGAAAGGGGACTCTTGCGTAGATTCATTTTTAAGAGAGTTGATAGCAAATTCGGCCCATGGTAGCAGATCCAACCAGTTGTCTTGAGATTCGGAAACGAAACATCTGAAATACTGCTCTAAGGTCTGATTCATCCTTTCTGTCTGACCATTGGTCTGAGGGTGATATCCAGAAGAAAAAAGAAGGGAAATCCCAAGTCTCTGGGAAAACGCACGCCAGAACTTTGAGATGAATTGAGAACCTCTGTCAGAAACAATAGAAATGGGAACACCGTGTAATCTGAAAATTTCCTTGGAAAAAATATCGGCCAAAGTAGCAGAATTAGGAAAACCCTTAAGGGGAATAAAGTGTGAGTGTTTAGAAAATATGTCTACAACAACAAGAATGGTATTCATTCCCTTAGAATTTGGTAGTTCGACAATGAAGTCCATAGAGATGTGTTTCCAAGGTTGCTCCGGAATGGGAAGAGGCATGAGAAGACCCGAAGGTTTGTGATGGGCAGATTAACTCTGGGCACATACCGGACAAGCACTAGTGAAATCAAAAATGTCCTTGTTCATCTTAGGCCACCAAAAGGTCCATTTAATAAGATCCGCTGTCCTCTTGAAGCCTCGATGACCGGCCGATCTAGAAGAATGTCCCCAAAGTAAGATCTTGTGGCGAAATCATGGAGCTGCATATAAGCAGCCCTCTGGTACCCTGAACCTGCTGGGAAAGTGAACCTGGGCTTTGTTGATTTCCTCCAACACATCAAAATTATTGGCAGAGATTATGCACTTGGCAGGAAGAATGGGTTCCGTGGACTCATTGGATTCGTTCTCCGTGGCGAACTGGTGAGAGAGAGCGTCTGCTTTGATATTTTTGGTACCCGGAATATACGAAATGGTATAGTTGAAACGGAAAAAAAAGAGACCAACGGGCCTGACGGGATCCTAATCGTCGAGCCCCCTCGATATACAGCAAATTGTTGTGGTCGGTGAGGATGGCAATAGGCTCCTTGGTGCCTTCTAAAAGATGCCTCCATTCCTGAAGAGCCAATTTAATGGCCAATAGCTCACGATTCCCAACATCATAATTTCTCTCGGCAGACGAGAATTTCTGAGAAAAAACCCCACAGGGATGGAGTTTTTCTTGGGGAGAGGATCTCTGAGAAAAAACTGCACCAGCTCCCACATCCGAGGCATCAACTTCCAATGTGAAGGGAAGAGAGGTATCAGGATGATGTAAGATGGGTGCAGAGACGAAGGCTTTTTTGAGAAACTCGAATGCGTCAATGGCTTCGGAGGACCAAGACGTGGGATCAGCGCCTTTTTTGGTCAAGGCAGTGATGTGGAGAGCAATGGAAGAAAAATTACGGATGAATTTCCTGTAATAATTGGCAAAGCCGAGAAAACGCTGCACGGCCTTGAGAGAGGTTGGCAGTGGCCAGTCGAGGACAGACTTCAATTTCTCTGGGTCCATAGAAAAACCTTGGTTAGAGATAATATAGCCTAGGAAGGCAGTAGACGTCTGGTGGAACAAACATTTCTCCATCTTGGCGTATAGGCGGTTGGCACGGAGCCTAGAAAGCACCAATTTGGTATCGTGAATGTGTTCATCTAAGTTTTTATAAAAAATTAGAATGTCATCCAAGTATACGATAACAAATGTTCCCAATACATCCCGGAAGATGCCGTTCATGAACTCTTGGAAGACGGCAGGAGCATTGCATAACCCAAAGGGCATCACTAGATACTCATAATGTCCAGATCTTGTATTAAACGCGGTTTTCCACTCGTCCCTCTCCCTTATGCGAATGTGGTTATATGCCCCTCTTAAATCGAGCTTGGAGAAGATAGAGGCTCCTTGGAGACGATCGAAAAGTTCAGAGATTAAGGGAAGGGGGTACCGATTCTTTACCGTGATATTGTTGAGTCCGCGAAAGTCGATACAAGGTCTTAGCAATCCATCCTTCTTCTTCACGAAGAAGACGCCTGCCCCAGCGGGGGAGGCAGAATTGCGGATGAATCCTTTCTCCAAGTTTTCTTGGAAGTAAGACGTCATAGCTTCAGTTTCTGGAACGGACAAAGGGTAAGATTTCGACTTCGGGAGGGTGGTCCCTGGAATTAAATCGATAGGACAATCGTAAGGACGATGGGGTGGCAGAACTTCAGTCTGTACTTTGTTGAACACATCCAGGAACTCATGATACACGGTCGGGAGAATCGAGAGATTGGAAGGAACGGAATCCAAACCGGCGAGCACCGCAACAGGAGGAGCCATAGAGACTGACTCAGCGGAGGAAGGCCACTGGATAGGCAAGGTGCCGGTCCAATCAATGCGCGGATTGTGGAGTTGAAGCCAAGGCAATCCTAAAATAAGTTGAATGGTGGGAGAATGGAAGATATCAAAAACTATTACCTCTTTATGACCGTCGGCCAAGGTCAAAGTGAGAGGAATGGACTCCCAGATGATGAATGCTGGCTGGAGCGGGCGACCGTCGATGGCCTCGAGACCAATGGGTGCTTTTCTCTTGACCAGAGGAATTTGGTTCTCAGAGGCGAAGGTTTGATCCAGGAAGTTACCGCCAGATCCAGAGTCAATGAAAGCCTTTACTTCCAGTAGGAGGTCAGGGCCCTCCAGCGTAGCAGGAAGCATAAACTTCTTTGGGGGATGCTCAGGAAGAGAGGGGCAAGAAGAAACAGCACCCAGTAGAAGCCCCTCTACCTTTACTGGGTGTTCCCGTTTCCCGGCTTCAGGGAACAATTCTGGAGACGATGTTCCGAAGAACCACAGTAGAAACAGAGTCCCTTCTGACGGCGTCGCATTCTCTCCGCGGCCCAAAGTTGTTGGCTACCGATTTGCATCGGCTCTGGGATGTCCAATGCCAGGAGAAGCGAAGAGGGCGACCTGTGAGAGACAGCAGGAGAAGAAAAAGAACGGGAACAGTGTCTCTCATGCCGTCGTTCCTGGGTGCGCTGGTCCATACGTACACTGAGAGTAATCAGTTCCTCCAGGGAGGAAGGCCGGGCATGGGTAGCAAGATCATCCTTCAAGGTGTCAGAGAGACCGTGCCAGTAAGCGGCGGCGAGTACCTCATCATTCCATTGAGTCTCCGCGGCGAGGGTACGGAACTCGATCGCGTACTTGGCAGCAGATCTTCGAGCTTGTGAAATATGAAATAGAGAGAATGCGGCCATCTCCTGTCGTGCAGGAGTGTCAAACACTTGCTGGAATTCACGCCTAAATTTAGGATAATCTTGGGTTAATTCAGTCTTATGTTCCCAGAGGGGAGAAGCCCAAGCGAGGGCGTCACCGGTGAGCAAGGCGTAAATGTAAGCCACCTTAGAGCGGCCGGTAGGAAACTGAGAGGGAGACATTTTGAATTGCACCTCGCATTGGTTTAGGAATCCGCGGCAAGCGAGAGGGTCCCCATCATACCGGTTTGGCGGTCGAATACGGGGTCCAGCATTACTATAAGTCATAGCAACAGGGGGTGACAGAGCCACTGGAGTTTCCTGGATGGAGAGGTTAGCAAGTTGCTGGGAAACAGTGGTCATCTGGTTGCTCACAAATTGTAAATGTTCCAAAGAAACACCTTGGCCCACCTCAGGGGGGTCTGCATTTGTTGGGCTCTGCATAATGTAACGCTTGTATGCCCGCAGACCTGGCCAGTTCCCAGTACTGAGGTGGGAAGGGTTTTACCATGCACCCACAGCAGTGAGAGCATGCCCGGAGTGTGGTATGGCATTGCCGGGCCTGTAAAAAGATGGTTAGATATACTTGCAACACCTTGGGGTTCAGAGTAAGAATGGTGATGTCCGTGTGCCAGAGTCCAGGGGTTATAGAGAGCAGGATCGTAATGTTCGTAAGCCAGAGTCCAGGGATAACAGAAGTCAGCAAGGTCGTATCCGTAAGCAGGGTTCAAGGGCAGGAGAGAGTAGGGTAATCCAGTACAAGCAGAGTTCAAGCCAGGGAGATCCAAGAACAATCAGGAGCAGGAACAAACACGGAAAAACACAGGAGAACCAAGCACAGGACTGCACACACAGAGGTGACAAGAAACTATGCCGAGCAATGAGCTAGAGGACAGACAGGGGTTATAAAGGAGGGAACACCAATGGGAGAGAGAGAAGGAGCAGAGGGTGAAGTGAGAGGCAGCAGGGATAAGTGAGAAGGAGAGAGGGAGGAGACAGGTGAACCAGAGAGAGAGATAGCTTGTACAGCATGGGACGCGGAGCCAGAGGTCTGGGGAAGTTTACAACAGGAGCATGTGCGCGCGCCCTCTGTAAGGTTAGGGTGCACACGCACAGGCTGTGTCAAGAGGCGCGCGGAGCGCCGCGCTGTGGGGGCACCCACCAAGGGAGGAGAGAGAACCGGAGGAGAGACTGCAGGAGGTAAGGGGACCGGAGGGGAGACAGGGGCCCTGTGGGGAACGCACGCAGATGCTGGGAGAGCGTCAGGGGATGCCGCAGAGGGACGGATGCGGGAGGAGGAAGGGGAAACAGAGCGAGGAGGCAAGGAACGGATATCAGAGGCAGGAGGAAACACAGTGCCAAGGACACATGGAGAGGAAGGAATTCTCTGAACCGTCACAATCTCATACATGGAGAATATATATTGTTTAGTTAAATTATGCATGTGTTATTCACAATATATAAACATAGAGATCACATCATTATGTGTCTTATATATGCAGAAACAAATTGTTTTACTGTATAATTAATTATTTTGTTTAGCATCACTATGTATTAGGTATGCAGATATGTGTTCTATGTATACAGAAATGATGGATTTATAATCAATTGAGACACTGATCAATATCCCCTGGTGAGACATCTAATTATTTCATTATGTTTAATGTGTTTGCCTAGTGGAGACCCCTTGTGGGCATGATTATACAATCATAGTCAGATGGATACTTTTCTATGATTACATTTTGGCTATATAAATTGAAGGATTTAATACTCTGATATTGGTTGTACAGTAGTATTTGGTGTACAGTTGTCAAACACAGTGTTTTCCTCATGCCCATAGATATGAAACATTTTCAATATATGCAATGTAGATATACACTGTATGTGTACTATTGGGATATGAGGACACAGATTTCAATCATGTTACTGTAAGGAATCCGCTCCTCGGTTTACTGTTTGCTTTACCTTGCAGACTGTGCAGTCCTGGAACACTTCCCCTGAGATTTACTGCAGCCTAGATTCACTCACCAAAGCAATACTGCCACACGCCCCTTCTGCTATTGGTTCACTGACCTTTAAGTACTGCTTTCCCACAATGCTCCCTGCCGAGCATAGTCCTTTCTGGATGTCACTAACTGTTCTGCCACAAGCCCCTGGCTTGTTCTCCTGGTTTCCTGAGACCGGCTGCTATTGTCATGCAGCGGTCTGTTCCAGTCTCCTGTGCTGAAGCTGAGTACTCTCCTTGTTGACTTCAGCTCCTTGTTTCCTGTGACCGGCTGCTATATTCACGCAGCGGTCTGTTCCTGTCTCCTGTGCTGAAGCAGAGGTTTCCCCAGTGTTTCTTCTGCTTCCTGGTTCCTGGGGCCTGCTGCTCATTCTCTATTGCAGAGGCTGTGTCCTGGTTCCTGCGCTGAAACGGAGGATTCCCCAGCCCGCTCAGGACTCTTGCACTGAAGCACTGGTTTACCAGTGCAGCTAGGCGGTGTTCTACTCTGGTCTGCCTATCACCTCCTGAGACCAGTACCATGGGCCATGGTTGCCGCACGCGCAGAGTCCACTCCTGCGCTCCTAAGCTGAAGCGGGGCACTCCTGACTACCTGATGCCAAACTCCTGCTTGAACAATGTTAATCCTAATGTCTACGATCCTGACCCTGGCTTGTCCACTGGCGATGCTGTCTTCTCCACTCCTGATCCTGCTACGTACGACTATGAACTGCGCAATCCGGATCTGCCTACGCGGTCTAAGGTCGGTGCTTTTACAACCCCACCTCAGCCACGCGGTCCGACCTAGGTTTGTGGCAAGCACAAGCGTGACAGTTACATGAGGACGTCATATCCCCAATGATACCTTCTTATAATCACAATGGTTTTTTTAATTTGAATATTTTTCTTGTGGATAGTATTTAGGTTATTTCTATGAGAGGGAGAGGCTCATTCCAGGAAGAAGAAGTGGCTCAGTGAGTAAAGACACTGACAGGCACTGAGAGTTGGAAGCAGAGGAAACTGATTCAACTCCCGGTGTCGGCTCCTTGTGAACTTGGACAAGTCACTTTATCGCCATGTGCCTCAGGCACCAAAACATATGTAACGGGTATTCCACCCCACCCAATCGCATATATATAGTGTGGGTGCGGAGAACATACAGGGTTACCAGGTGTGGTGCGTTACCTGTTGGCTCACAGGAGGGCTGAGCTTCCGCCACGGGGAACCTGGGGCAATATATTAAAAGTAACCCTGTACTCGGTGCAGCGCCTGCACCTGCGATGGTTCCTAACAGAGCAGGAATTGTTCCTCGCAGGACACATATAAATAACCAGCACAACGTATGTAACAATCAATGACTTTACTTGCGAGCATAGAAACGTACATGCTTGTAACATCAACAGGTGTCCCTCCCAAGAGGAGACACTAACTACTGCGTCTCGCAGGACGCCAACACTCCACGCGCAACTTTAATATTCCCCGATCTCGACAATAATTTCTATGGTGGGGCATCACATGAGGTGTGCAGGGGCAGTATCAGTCCTCAGAAATCAGTCCCGCGCGCTGGGGCTGTCTCTGTAGCGCTGTCAGACCTCCACGAGTGTAAGCGTGGCTGAAAGCGTAGCGCGCATGCGCAGGAAAAGAAGCCCTCTGCAGCTGTCCTTGGGATAGAAGTTATCATCGAGATCGGGGAATATTAAAGTTTTTATTCATGTAAGTGGTTGCTATCTTATCTTGTTGGTAATACACTTTATATCTCTTATCTTGGTGCGCTCTTGTGTTTCTCTTTTTTCTTGGTCATTTGGTATCACCGTCGGAGTTCTCTGTTGGGATCCACTTTGGAGGTGGGGGAAGACGCCTCGAATCGCAAGAGCAGCAAAAGAACAGAGAGGAATCAACATTCCACACCCTTAAAGAGCCAGAGCGTGGACTGAACTATTTCCTACTGATATTGTGGCCAAGCAGCTGAAAGGTTTTTTTCATTCCCTTGGATTATTCATTCTAACTTTCATTAAAAAGCAGCAGCTGTAAGTGTTAGAGTTTAGAAAATCAGTATCATTGATGATCTGGTATACGAGTTCTCTCTCATATTCATAAAGGTGGTAAGTTCTGTAATTTGTTTCCTTACAGAAGAAATTACAATAGAAATTGTCAGCAAGAGTGGCATGTGGGTGGGCGTTGGAATATTATTCATTATAGAGGTATAGAGGAACACAGTGAATAACCTATGTTGAAAAGAAGAAGTCAAGATGTGAAATGTGGGCTGTGCAAGTGGCAGCAGGAAATGGTATCAACTATAAAGTACCACACTGCATTTTGTAATAGAAAAAATTGTTTAGTAGCAGAAGCTATACATATTAGTTTCAATCATAATGCATGAATCATCATCACATGCTTCTACATACATACTGTAATTAGCAAATTCTCCCTCTTCCATTGCTACTGTAGCTTCCTTTAAAACACACACACACACACCTTCAAAAGGAATGTTCCTATTTGAGCTCCTTATACTAAATCTAAAGCTGAACAAAAGAGATTAACACCACATCATACCTGAATTGAGATTCAGATTGAATTGACACAACTGCTCCATATTATTGATGCAAACTTTGATACATCTCATTATACTTTTGGTCCAGGCAACTAGTCCCTAACAGCTTCCAAGCCACTCCCCAAATAAAGTACAGATGTAGCCACCAGTATCCGATCACTTGCCTGGGTAAAAACTAAGGCATCTCCCAGTAAATAGATACAAAGAGGGGGGAGCGTTGCTAAAAATAATGAATACTGTAATCACAACAATAGTACTAAGATACACACAGGGTCCGAATAAAGAACATTAAAGGTGGGGAATATAAATTGAATAACACTACTCACACTGTTTTAAAGGTTATATTTACGTTTTTAATCATATTTAAATGGCTATAATTTGCACATCTGTGATTTAATATACAGGGTATAAGTAGAGGGAGTTAGGTACGCAGCCGGTAGGAACCTGAGGAAGCAATCTGTGAAACGCGTAGTTCCCTGCCGGTGCGTGTGAAGTGTGTCCACTGTCAGCCACCGTACTCCCAATGGTTCTCCACAAGCGGTCCTGCGGTCGGACGCGTATGCAGGATCATACCGTGATCTGGAGGACTCAAGGAGAGAACAGGAGCTGAGTAGTGCTTTTCTAACGTGTGAGTGTTTGATTTATTTGTTGCTGCAATAAACCGTATATACTTTTGACTTGCGTCTCTTCCTCATTGAAATCATGGGAGAGACGCTAGCCAGTCACCACCATTAGGTTTGGTTTTATCCGAGGAGGGCTTCACTTTGAATTTGAAAGCCAGTACTGTTGAAAAGGAGGGTTGTCCATGGCGGTCTTGCAGTACCAGGGGCTTACCACAGACGAGGGCAGATACTAGGCTAAGGACGCCAGAAAGATACCAATATCATATGTGTGCTCACACATGGCCATGTGAGTAGTGTTATTCCATTTATATTCCCCACATTCAAGGTTCTTTATTCGGACCCTGTGTGTATCTTAGTACTATTGTTGTTGTTACAGTATTTGTTATTTTTACCAGGGCTCCCCCCCTCTTTGTATCTATTGTTTCTAAGGATCCAGGTAGATCCTTTTTGGGTGAGCAGCAGGATTTTGATACCCCAAGAGTGGCCCTTAGTGGCAGCTACTATAGGGGTCAACTGTCAGGTAGTATTGTGCTTTTATTTATCTCTTCACTGCATCTCATGATAGTAAATGCCCTGGTTTGTTTCTTTTACTATCTTCCAGTAAATGCCTCAACATTTCTGTGAGATTCCTAATGGCCCATCGGATTAACACAGCAGGGGTCCCTGTAGTTAACACAGTTAACTGCTGTGTTAATCTGATGGGCCATTAGGAATCTCACAGAAATGTAGAGGCATGTTGAGGCATTTAATGTAAGATTACCCCAGATTTTCTAATGGTCTAATACTGGTGGCTGCATCTGAAAGTGGAGCAACACAGACATAGAGCACCTTGATATATTAACAGAAGAGTATACAGGGTTAAAATAGTGCAATTTGCTTTGTTTGGAACAATGCTCCAATTGCAATGCTTGGTACATGTCCCTCATACTAAAGTGAAAAAGTAAACTACCATGGGTGCTCGCAGGACCTGAAGGGTTTCCGGGTGGTAAACTGAAAAGAAAGTAAATGCAGCACTCTCACAGTCTTCATGCAAAAAGTAATTTAATGAAAGATCGACATTTCCGTCCTAAAGTTTGGACCTTTCTAAAGAGTTAGTAGTATCAGCCCAATTCAATATAATCATATTAAAATTGGGTTAAACATGGAATTTAATTATTTGCCTGTTAAAAAGAATTTGTTACACTGTGTCCAGAATTTCTCAGTAGAAAGAAGTCCAGCAAAAGTTACCAAAAGCACAGTGTAGCAGCCAAGAGAAACTAGAGAAATTTTGAGTTAGAAGATAAATGGCAGAGAAATTGTAAAATGCAACAACTCCTCTACTGTAAGTTCCATTGTGCTCATTTATTAAAGTCTCCTCACGTCCGGTAAAGGAAGACTGCACTCCGATCATTGTAAACAAAAAAAGTCTGTATTAGGCATAGATACAAGATAAATAGGCCACCCAATCCGACGTTTCGGTCCCGGTGTGGAACCTTTCTCAAGGGGGGTGCAAAGACAGACTGACTCACAGACATATATATACCCTCACCACATGTGACACAAACACCTGTGCTCAATTACCTGTTGATTGATTAACCCACAAGAGTAAAACATCCGGTGTCTTGGCTGTGGAACCGCCATCTGGGAGGGGGGGATCCGATTAGACTATGTACTAGCTAACCATCTGTACTGCACTCATGCGCCTCACTCAATATGGCGACCACGCATGCGCAGTGTACAACAATGCTCGGCAATCCCCTAAACCCCTGTGTGAGTGGTATAGTAAATCCAGAGTTCA